>JAOBAT010111079.1:0-14526 GCA_026413305.1 Hydrozoanthus tunicans
AACATGTCTATTATCGGTTGGTATCATCATCCCCTCACACAGTTCGTGTGTAAAAGCTTTAGATAATGATTATCCATTACAAAACAGATCTGTTTAGTCAATTTTGTTGCCAAAAGGCGAGATTTAAAAGCTCATTAAACGTTTCTTTTTAGATATAGTCTTAATCGCGCCACGAAAATGAAGAGTAACCGTTGGACTATTAAGCTCGTAAGCATACTAAAAACAGAAAAGAAAGATAGTATATATAGCGGCAGTTTGCACTACTTTTGCAAACAAGAATAGCATTGTTTTGTCTAGATCTCGTAAAAAAACTTGCGTAGCACCCTGTTTGGTATGCTCTGTTACGCTTTGTTATTTCCTTTACGAATCACACCTTAATCTTTGCAATTGTCGATATATAAGCCACGCGCACTTGTAACACCATAGTGTTTGAAAATGGTTTTGAATTAAACCGAAATATTACACAGATTTGTGTTCTTTCGGAATTGCTTACTAGAATATTTAGTACACTTCAAAAATGTTTTTTTAAGTCGTTTTCTTATTATATTTATTACGTTTGTCAGCTGAGAATGTATCAGAGGAACACAACTACACTAAAATTTAGCTGGAATGGGGGCTTGAATGAAAATATATAAAACCACTTTAAATCTCTTTAAGCGTAATATTACTCACTTCTTTTTCATTCTTTTGTTTTGTTGCTAGGAAACAAGAATCTTTTGCGCGTGTATGAAATGTGGAAAGATTTACTGGACCACTACAAAGAGAAGAGATGTGTGGTGGATTCGCACCAGTGGCCGTCAACAAGTTTTAATCAGTTGAACTAAGGCTGTCTAAATTATAGCCTTTCTTTATATTGCAAGTAAAATGCACAACCAACTAAAGGAGAACTTTTCATTTAGGTTGAAAAAACAATCAGTGTTATGGTTTGTTTTTACAAGACTGTTTTAAGAAGGCTGCAAAGTTTTTAAAAAATTTTTCTAATAGGTACAGTATTTAAACCTTTAAGCTACGGTCATTTTATGAACGTCTACTTTCTCTTTACATGACACACACAAACTAAGTCAATTTGTAATGAGAAAACGGAAGTTTGTTGAAGAAGAGAAACTATTGAAGATCAATAGCAAAATTCTACTTAACCTATAACATGAAAAAATGACAAAGATACTAGGAGAATTTTACTAACACGGGTTAAAAAGGTTGAAGACCTTTCTGCAGTTTTGTATATATTAGTTCCTCTTCTGACAACTTCGTCAGAGTGTACGAGTAATACGAAAGATTATTTTCTTTGTATGTGTTACGCTTTGGTGAATTTTGATACGTAGTTTCCAAATCTTTGAGAAAAATGTATTCTAGTGATTAAACATTTTGTACAGGAATTTGTAGGAAAGATAGCAAAAATATTTTTACTAGAAACAATAAACATTTTAAAGTAGTTAACTAACTTGTCTTGTTAAACCCACGCTTATTCACAATCTTTACCCGATTTAAAAAATCGGGAAAAAAACAATTTTTTTAACAATTAAGAATTGTTACTTCTAGATAATAGTTGTTGTATATATATCTCTCTCTTATTCAAGCTGTATGTAGTCTTTTTCATAGAGTAAGGAGGTAGAAACACATGAATTATTTCTGTTTTTTTAACATAGGTTTTTGACAATTCAAGACCAGAGGTATAGACTATAGTTCGTTAGATTTTTTTTCATATGTAACTCAACGCGAAATGTTTGGAAAGTGTTTTGCAGAGAAATTATAAACCATTTATCTGTCTTTTTATTTATGTTCATTCCGAACGCTTGCGGCGATTTAAAAATTATTTAGTCTGTAAATAATTTGATGTATACTTGGTATACTAGAATAGAATTTTCAAGATATTTTCTAAAACTGAGACGCAAACTTTGTAAATATGTGGTCTTAGATGACAAAATAAAAGCACTAAAAATTAATAAAATCTTTGTGGGTTTTGAAAAGGACACCGCACAAAAAAGTAATGATTTGAATGCATCAGGTTGTTCAAAGCTCAAGAAACCATTCAAAACATACTTTGAACAATGTCTCTAAAATAAAAGTGCAACACTGTCCTTATTTCTTTCGAGTGAACTGTATGTTAAGTGGTAAGTTAAACGACACGGGGATAACAACTTATTTTGATGAACGTCTACAGTGATCCGGGCCCTTAAGATCCGGGGGGGATACTCCGGGATTAAAAGGATACAGAGAAATAACCGTTGGAAAAGTCCCCAAAAATATCCTAAAAAATACCAAGGCCTAAAAATTGTCCACCGTAAAAATACCTCTCGGTTTAAAAAATTACCCTAAAAAAAACAATTGAAAATTGGCATAGATTGGCGCTATAATAAGCCCCCCAAGTAAGCGTTTACGGTAATGACGTTTTTTGTTTCTCCCATTTTCAAAATTCGATTGGATCCCTTTAGTCAATTTTGATATGGTTGTGTAAAAAAATGTAGACTGGTTTATAAAACATACGGCAGAAGATTAGACTATCTAAATGCCGTTTTTTGTCTATACAATTGTTGCGTGATGCAACTCGCCCGCAATATATTTCAGCCGTCATTTACACGCGTGCAACTTTTGGCCTTGCAAGACAAAAAAGAAAAATGCCGAACAGTTGGCAAACTGTGTTATTAACTATTGCAGCAATTGTTTAGCGACGAAAAAAAAAGTAAACGTGTAAAATTTACGTGAATAAAGGAATGGTTGAAGAGAAGAACGAATTAGGGGGCTTTCGGAGCAAATTTACAAGAGAAAATACTTGTAAAGCTACCAAAGTTATATCTACGCATGGACGCGACAACGTTTGAGATAGATCAGAAATAAAAAAAATAGGCAGTCGATGAGTGCATGTGGCTCAGGCAAAATAGAAAACCAAAAGAGTATTGTGGATTGAAAAAATAATTTAAAAATCAAATATAGTTCATTTAGCACAATTATAATTGCTGTCGCAGCGAGGTCGCATTAAGCGACTGAGCGGAGACAGCAACTCTAATCAATGAAAAGGCAGCCCGCAAAGAAGAATCTAGGCCCACAGGAATCCTGGGTAGACTTGTGTCTTTGACCAGGATCCCTTGCGAGCTTTGATGTTGACGTCAAATCAAGTTGAGCATGCTTGGATCGCTCTTTTCACGTTGTGAATAAGTTGTTCAGAATTAAAAATATCATATATAGCATAAAAGGGCTTACACTGCAACATTTGGGAATTCTCAAGGTCATTTTGATGAAAGTTGTTCTACAAATCCGGGAGAATCAACAAAGCCATACAATAAACATCTTATTAGCCTCGTTTGTTCGGTCCGTGCGGAAAGTTATGGATCCTCGTTTCTGCCTTCCTTGTTTTTGTCGGCCGTGCACTTCGCGCCTGGGCCATAACAGGAAGGAAAACCTCAGTAAATAACTTGTCGTACGGACCGACCAAACGAGTCTAATAAGAGGTATATATCGCGACAGCAGTCATAGCGTGTCGGTGAGCTAGTTATTATTATATATAACCTTGCAATTTCCTGCCTTCTGATTGGTTCACACATGCTCTGTAAAAATGCGTGTTCGGACCGATTTCCGGGATGTTGATTTTCAGAAAGTTTTCAAAACTTGCAAAATTCCTTAAAAAACAATTTCAAGGTAATTCCGAAATTTTCCCCAAATCTCTGAAGATTTCTGAACACTTCTGAAGATGTTAAGAACATTTTTAGAAAATTTTCAAAAACGCTTAAGAAACAGTTTTTAAGTTCTGAAGCTTTCTGATGATCAAGACCTTGGCGTGACTTTTTTCCAAACAGACCTCACGTTCATATAGTATAATAAAACTGTTTTCAAATCTATAGCGTGGCAGATGGACAGATTAAAAACTTGTTTGCTCCTAAGGGTCCTTGTATTAAAATGTTTGTGATAAAATTGTTTAAAATAATTTTGTCAGGTCTTGATGTTGCACTTGCAAATGAAGAATTTCAAGAAAATGAAAACTTATATTTACAATGCAGCTGAATAAATTCTTGTCATGGACACCTGTTTATAACAGACAAAAATGCATTGGCATATATACTAAAAAATGCATCAATCACAAATGATATCAGTCAGTTAGTATTTAGAAAGTTCTCATACATATTTAAAAATATAAACATCTTAACTTAAAGAAAAAAATTTTGCAACTGCTACTGTGCATAATATCAACTGGGGTACACGTTAGTCAATTCATAACTGTAGTTGTCAAGAGTTTTAAGAGTTATTGTCATGGTTCAAGTTTCATATTACAAAAGAAATTCATCAAAAACTTTTGTGGCTGTGTCACAGATGAAGTTTATTTTTCCACTATTTAGGAAAAGACCATTTAGAACTTCAGGGCTGAATTATTTTGCCCTATTGTTGTGTTTATTTGTTCCCCTGAAGGAATCAAAGAACGCCATACGGACAGGACATCTCTTGTGGAATAAACTTGGTGATGCAAACGAGCATTTTCTGGCAAACGAACCACATAAAGCGCCCTTAACTCTGCAAAATTCTTTAGAAATACAAACTTGACAAATGCATTGAAAGATGTGCCTAATTCTTGACACAAAAGAGTTTAAATATATAGTAAAAAAGGCATAACTCACCTTCGAAGTCACTGATTCGATCGCGAGCGAAGAAAAGAGAAAGCATATGGTAAGCTGGGTTCGTTGTGTCCTCGTATTCCCCTCCGGAAATCATCGCTAATACACGAAGTTTATTCGTCAATGGTTACGCTTTCACTCATTCACTCAACGCCGTAACATAGTGGCCTTTCGCCACCACAAAAACCATATACCACAGGCCTCCCCACACGGATAATTTTGTTGCTAAAACGTCAAAATTGCATACAACTTTAAAACTTCAAAGTTCTTGATTTACACGAAATAAATGGTATTGTATGCCTGGCTAAGTGAGTTACGTGAAACAGCGGTACTCAAAAGTCGGCTACAGACTATAAGAGCTTGGGCCGGCGGCAATGCAGGCTACAGAAGACATCAGTCATGCATGATTGCTCCTACACTTTAGATGGCCTTCACTGAACTAATAATTCTTAACTGTTCATGTTAACGTTTAAATACTATTTAATAAGTTATTCATTTCTGTTCTTTTTGAAATGGTTAGTTCATCTCAAAGAAAATAGTGTAAGAATTATTTCCAAGTTCCATAGATTTGGAAACAGTTCTCTCGAGTTGTGTAACAGACGACCAGCAAAAGACTGGAAGAACAGCGATTCAAAACAGAAACCATTAAGATCCGTTTTACCTACTTTTTACACCTGAAAACAATTTCTTTGTTTATGCCAATTGTTTGAAGACACCAAAAAGAAAATGTTTTTTTGGGTTTTAAGTTTAGCATCGAAATCAAAACACTATTTTTTTGCTTACGAAAAGCATGACCTAAAATGAACTGATTAATCTAGAGATAACTTCGATATAAATCTACGAATCCTTTGCTACACGAAACATCATTAAAAAATTTAACTGTTTCTCTGTTCATGCTTTCGCTAGTTTTATTTGTGGCAAATTTGTCCAGTTATACGTGTCTTTCGAAAAATAATACAAACAATATAAATTCTCTCAGTTACACCTTTTAAGTCAACGAGCAAGTTCAACAAACAGATATCAAGTCTTTAAAACTGCTTTTTTACAAATCATAAACGTCGAAGCATTGTTTTCAACAAAGTATGCTCGTCATATAAGCAGACCAGACTTCATTAACGCTCTTGTTGTTGTTTTTGTTCACAGCCACTAAACACTCTGGTAAGTTACTTCATAGCTAATCTCTGCCTCGATCAGTTCCTCCATTTGTGGCTCGATATTCAACAGAGGTCTGTACCCAATCTTTGCAGCAATATAGTTGAGGTAGAATGTCTCCGGACAACACTCAACTCCTTCTGTTTCCTTCACCCATTTCACTCCCAAATGGTCGCCTTTATTTCCAGTCACGCTCAATTCACTGTGTATGAACTTGTCTACGATGAGTTTTTCAGTTTCTCGGAAATGTTTCCGAAGTCGTTTCCTTATGTTTTTTGTATGCCCAACATACATGAAGGTCCATGTATCACTTTTTGGATATCGCCAGCCTATCGCATAAATTCCCTCGCAAGCTGGCGTATTGTCGTCGACGGCAAACGGACGCCAAGTTCTAGTAAACAGTTTTTTGCACACGTCGACCATTTTACAGCTAAATGTCACCTTTACTTTAGCTCGTCTTCAAACCGAACAACTTGTTATTGAAATCAATCTGATAGATTCGAGGCTTCTGATTTGATGAGTGACGACGCTTTTGTTTAAAGTCTTTTTTTCAATAAAGGTGACAAGTGACGACATCTTTGATTTTTTCTTAAAAATCAATAAATAAAGCACACGTTTGTTTCAATTATTAAAACTGATAATTCTAGTAGTGACCGCGTTTATGAAATAATTTCTTCATTTGTAAATCCTTCTGTATTAAAATTTTTGTACTTTAATTTGAGTTAATATGTGTTAAAACTATTTGTCTTTTTTATGTAATTTTTCTTTATCAAAGAAGGTCAGCAGCATGGCATCTTTGACGGTATTTTCAATTACATTTTTATAAAATTAATTCAGCAAAACACGCGCTTTGATTGGCCGAGGATCGCGTTCTAAATCTGGGTAGAAGTAAGGTGAGTTGTTATTAGTTGTTGTTATTTCATAAAAGCTTAAGGTCATTCCATCGAAATAGAACCCACACCTAGATTTTTGTCAAACTTTCCTCATTTGTCAATAAGGGAAAAGGTCATAACAATGGTACTTCCTAGGAACCCAATTTAGGGGGTGGGGTATTATGTGCCGCCACCCGCCACCTTTCTTAAAAAATGCTGAATTTTAGGAGCAAATATCATGTTCAATAAAATAGATATGGATAAAGTGCTTGCACCAACACCTTCTTTGCGGAGAGAGAAGTCCATAATACAATAATAAGAAATTGAGTTTTGAAAAAGTGGGGAGGGGTGGGGTAGGGGGGTATGTACCGCCACCCACCACCTCTCTCGACGAAATTGGGTTCCTTAAAAATACCATTGTTTTGACTTCTTCCCTAATTAATAGTAAACTGCAAAAATGGAATAAAAAAGGGGTGTGCCCGGGTTAACTTTTGAGATATGATTTTTCTGTTGTTGTAAGCTTAAAATTAGAACTACAAATTTCTTAAGTGGCCAACCAAGCTAGATAACATCGAGGAGCGTAAGGGAAACAAAGGAAGGTAACGAAAAGAGTTCCTCTGGATTAGGAGAATAATTTTCTCGTGATTTTCAGCGAAAACACTTTTGGTAAGGAGGCATTTTTGTGTGCTTTTGTTGTTACTATGTTTCAATACCTAAAAAAACAGTGTATTCTTGTCTATGTTTTTTATATTATTCCACACTTGCAACACTCAGATTTTCCTATTTTTTTCTCTTCAGAGAGTCGTACTGAAATTTGACTGATTGACGAAAAAAAATTGTGGGGTACCCGTGGTTGTTTAGGAGAAACTCTAGGAAAACTGGCAAAACATGTCCTTTTTTTACCCCATTTCAGAGAGGAGACTGGACCCGAGTTGAACAAAAAGCCCCTTATATTATGAAAAAAACTACTTTTTTTCATTATTTTTTCTGATATGTCTTCGAGAGCTCAACATTCACTAGAATATGACAAAAAATTGTAAACATTTTAAAATTTCTAATATGCGCAGTAAAGATGCGCAATGCAAAACTGGGGAATTACCTTAAGAAGATTTTTTTCTTCTCCACGTGTTCTCCCAACAGTTCCGCGTGTTTAATAGATATTTTTATACAGGTAGTCTAATTAGCATAGCTGATGTCCTCCGTGTTTCCGGCAGAGAAATATCTCGCTTTCATATTTTTATACCAGTTTTAAAAGAACAATGAGGCTCAAATTGGCCGAAATTTAAGAACAAGGCGAGGGTCTGGCTGGATAGCTGATTTTTTTTAAAAACTTTACGGAGCTTCGATCTTTAAATGAACAAAACAGAATGAATAAGAAATGCTTCGCAGTTTGTTACATTTCACTGGAAATCGTCTCCGAAAAATGACTCAGCTGTGAATCCACGAAAAATCCACATGGATGAATTGATCAAAACTCGTTCATTCCAATGCATGTATTGCAATACCTTAGGTTAGTTTTTCTTCGATTTAGTAAACACGCATTGAGTTAAAGGGGAGCTGAACCCTAAAATCAACTTTGGTCAAACAAAATTTTTAACTGAGTGTGAAAACGATATCTAAAAAATTTGCTCGTTCTGAGAAATTCGAGTTTAAAACACGTTACTTGCCGTATTATACCGGCGGCTCACAAATATGGGTTAAGCGGAGAGAAAGTGAGGATATAACTACAGATATGAGTAAGAATTGGCTCGGAATGAAAAAATTTATCATTGGAGTGAGATCTCGCACTCAACGTAAGTTGTAACTTTCATTCTTAACTGTGTAAGCGAGCTTATGACAACAAAAACTGTTCACGCACTCGCTCGCTCCCCATAACCTACGTCACATGTTACCTTCGTTTACCGCTGACAAATCGATAAGCGCCCACGCTCAATGACCCCAAACGACCCGAAACACGCACTTACAAACTGAAATTTCTCGAGAGATCAGCGCGACACCTAAAAAACACCTCGAAGGATTTCATTTAAAAAATGTATATTTTAGAGTTCAGTTCCCCAACCGATTTAAGAACAATTCGAGGCTCAAATCGCAAAAAAATTAATTCCAATGAGCCTTGGCCAATTCCACCGATTCTTTTTTAAAAAGCGTGTAACTGATACGCAAAAAAGAACCCGAAAAAGAAGAACATGTTAGTCTAAATATACCTCCTGTAAACCGGAACTTATTTAGCCTAAAAACTGAAAACAGGTTCTTGTTAGCTTTCTCGTTTGCAATGCAAATATCACTAAATGAAGCTATTTTATTTTATGCTAAATCTACTTTGTTTTCGTTTTCAATCATTGCTTTTTACTACTAAAAAGTATTCTAGGAAAAACATATCATTAATGTGATTGTATACGTTGATATTCTCAAAAAAAACACTAACAATCTTGTTTTGCGGCCGAGTTTAATTGCCTTTTTCCAGGGCCCGGTTCCTCAAAACCCCGATTAAGTTAACCCCGGGTTGACTCTTAATAAAAACTATTGGTTGTCATGGTAATTAACCCTGGGTTTGCACTAATCGGGTTTTGAGGAACCGGGCCCAGAATTAAAAACCTATTTCAAAAACCCATGTAGCCTAAAACAAGGGCCGGGTGTTCTAAAGCCGATTAACTTTAAACCAGGATTAACTCTTACAAAAACCTATTGGTTGTCATGGTAGCTAGTTAACCCTGCAGCTTGTTATGGCGGCAAAAAACTTTGTTTTTAAATGAGAAATATTCGTTCTGGACTTCGCTGTTAACTAACGTTGAGGTAATCTAACATTTTTTACGTACACTCTTCTTAAGATCATTTTTATAACGCAACGTAATAGAGTTTAAGAACATGCCAAGAGCATGCTTTAGATAGCACAGTGAAGCATTATGGGACACATAGGATTCATAATTTAGACTACGTAGAATTCCGACTTCAACACTTCAACAGTTTCAATTTCTACAAGAAGTAATTTTGCCAACCTCGTTTTCGGGGTCGGCAACGAGCTAGGTTGTCATTTTGCTAATGAACAAAAAGAATGCAGGAAAGGCGACTAGGAAGTTCCCGCCTGTTTGCCCGTGTCATTTGTGCCGACCAGTCAGCCGAGGCGAAGACCCGGGGCTGACTCGACGAGATACGATCGATGCGTGTGTGTAAATAATTCTGGTGATCGGGGAGTGAAAAATCTCCATTGCAAGATTTCATGATTTGAGTACGCGAAAAGAAAGAAAAACCGCAGCCTGCATCTCCGCAGATAAAAAAACTCTAAAAAATAACTTTGCTAGCTGCACCAAATTCTTAACAAGTTTTGCTCGTCTTCAATAATTCGAGTTGTCGTGGTAGTCTCGGTGCCCGAGCAAATCGCATGTGCATAGCGTACCAAGAGATTTTGTACTTTCTTATTTTTCTTACGACGAAAAATAAAGAAAACAAAAGCAAAGGCCAGTTTAATACCGGTTCGCCACAGGAAACCCAGCCCTATGCGGCAGCAACTGACACCAGCAATTAAGTGTGTCTTGTAGTTTGGGGACTAGAAAACAATAGCATTCATTTTTATATGGGTCCGCCGTTTTCTGTTCAATATGGGTTTTTCTGGCATTTTCATTGGTTAAATCTAAACCTTCGGATTCGTTAAAACAAATCCCCATGTGAATCTGAAAATCATTCACTAAGATCTTTTAAGGTAAAAAATATAAAAAATTAATATAAAAAAAAAAAATAATAAAATACAACAAAATAAAAAAACAAAATAAAATTGATGTATAGTGTTGATTGCGTGCTCCACAAGTGACAACCCGGAGATTTCTAAGTTAGCAGGGGCATAAGATTCTTATAACTAATCCTTTTGGGTGGGGGGAGGGCGTCCTAAAACGATTTGGCACCGCTTAGCAGGCTAACCCCCCCCCCCCCAATTCGCTGAATATACAGAATTAATACTCTTTCCATCAAGACTTTCAAGGTCAGACTTACGGAAAGGCTTGTCTTAATCACACAAGCGGAAAGATTATAAAAAGTTGAGAAAGACCAGAAAATATTTTGAAATGAATCTCTACTGTCTGTAATAAGATGTTCAGCCAAGAATGACTGCGCTTCGAAATTTGGTTTTGTTATGAGTAAAACAGGTCCGTAACTGCCCTTTAAATTAACAGGTTCTTGTCTTGCGTGATTCAAAGCCAAACCCACGAGGAGAGTGGAGTTTTGTTTTCACCGCAGATATTCGTAAGTGGCATAATTAAGTCTCTATTTTCATTGCGTGATTCGCGTGACGTCATCCTTTAGTCGATAACTTTTTAAAAACAAAGATGATTGTTTTGCTGTTTCAGGAAAGATTCTCATATCTTCTCACATAGGATGGGCTAAAAACAACATGCCTTCGTTTTCAAAGTACGGTGGACCAGCGTTAAGTGTCCTAGCATTTATTATTTTCACAATTCTGATTTGTCTTTACTACTTGTACTTCAAACCGCGGAGAAAAGCGAAGAAGGCAGCCAGTTTGGCCAAGAAAGCTCGACAAAAAGCTGCTTCTCAAAGAAATAACGTTAACTCTTTGACTTCTCAAACTCAACGACAACGAACGAAATATTCGACTAGCTTCGACGATGAGGTTTGTTACTACAGTCCCTCCCGCCCGTACGCGTGGTTTCCTCAAGATTGCCCTCCATATTTTTTTGACATGTCGTACGATTCTTTGACGAGGAATCATGACACATACGAGCAAAATGCATTCAGTCGTGGTAAAACGAAGTCGAAATGTCCTGAAAAAGTGGTTAACCAAGATGCGAAAGCAGTCGAGAAAACACGTAAATGCAAGGTTAGTACAGACTCAGAAGAAATTAATCCGAGCACAATGAAAAAGTGCAATATCCGTTGTCAACAAACAAAAAATAGTCATATATGCGATCTATCTTACTCGAAACCTTGTCACCATTGTCATTCACAAGCACCAATTATATGTACATCGCGAAAATGCAACCACAATGGCGGACATATGCATGGTTGCAGTCGAACAGACCCCTGTGTTCATCACTGCTTTCAGCTTCCACTCCCCTGTATTAAGGAACTTGCAGAAGGAGATATTATTGGGGGAAACACAGATAGTGGGTACGAAGATTGAATTTTTTTCTATAGAGATGTTCTTTTAATTTATGTCTTAAGGTTACTCCAACTCGTTCTTCCTTGCATGTTTTTGGTTCGCGTGTACTCCCTGAATATTTGTTTGAGCTCTTTCAATAGTATAACTTGTCACTTTCATTGAAAAAGTGAACAATTAA
This sequence comes from Hydrozoanthus tunicans, assembly GCA_026413305.1. NCBI lineage: Eukaryota > Metazoa > Cnidaria > Anthozoa > Zoantharia > Hydrozoanthidae > Hydrozoanthus > Hydrozoanthus tunicans. The sequence goes on from JAOBAT010111079.1 coordinate 11,911, forward strand.
AACTAAAGAAATTTAGTTTCTTCGTGAACATAGCTAGACATTTAGAAGCAATTAACATAATATAAAGATGTGTATACGTAGAAGCAGTGAAGCTGAATTGTTAAGCTCGACTCAACTAAGACACATCGATCATTCGCGAGCATATATATCATGATGCATATATATATGCATGAGTGATTGGAAAACCAAAATTTGTAGGTGAATAGCTATAGATGTTAAACTAGCTATAGCTCGTCGAAGCATGATTTTCCCACATGTCAGTTATTACTTCAAGAAAAGTGTTATGCAGGTAATCAATAGTCTATTAAATTCAGTATCGATATCTTTCGTAACACAGGAAAAACCCGCAATTAACTATTGTCAAATTGTAGTTCATTCATCGCCGGAGAAGTTTTAGGCCAGTTTATAATTAGTTAAGCTGTTAGTTAGAAACCTAGTCCAGCATTTCTATTAAAGCTTTTGTAAATAAGTTTCAATTACCACGGACAGCGCAACCGAGCTGTTATATAGTTAAGGGATGTCATTTTTAATCGAGGAGGAGGGATACTATACATCAACAAAAATTATCATAAAAGGGTATAAATATTGAAAAATTGAAACCCGAGCTATACTTTGGCGTTTGGTTTTATTTTTTCATTTGATTTAACTAGCCATACTTAATTAACAGTTTAAGAATATTTATAGTTAGCTCTGGTTGATGTTTACGAGATTGTTGATACCAAGACCTGGGTTTTTGCCAACAGGGGGCTATAGGGGTTGGCCATATTGGTTGTTTGGAAGGTGATTAACTTTTAAACCAGGATTAACTCATAACAAAACCTATTTGTTGTCATAATATTAAGCCTGGATTAATTAGGGCTAAATAATCTTTTAAACAAATGAATAACAAATGAAAATATTGTGATGGTAACATTCTGTATGGGATTTTAGAAATTCCTTTTGAAAAGCACTTACAAAGCTCAGCATTACATTAAAAAGAATTCCAGAAAGCATTTTAGGTGTTTGTAAGTTTTACTTATTTATATAGATTTAATATTGGGATCAGATGGCAGTGACACTTTCAGTAACCCCAGCAGTATGTGGCCATGGATTCAAAACCCATTTAAAAACAATTTTAAAACCATTCCATTTACAATTTATCATCTTTAAAAATATCCTAAAATTTTTTGGTAAGATTGGATATATATGGATTAAAGTCTAATTATTTTCAGCATCCATTAATACTTTACCAACACTCAGTGAGACTAGATCTGTTTGATATCATATCAACACACAACAGACAACCTACAGAGTGATTGTCATTGCTATAAAAACAGTTCCTATTTTCAAGAATCTACTGATATTTTGTTTGCAAAATAGACTAGCAGGATAACAGCTTTCAGAATATAATCAGTGCCCCACAACTCTAATGAGTGGCCTGCTACATCAATTGATTTCTGTTATATTAACTAATAATTAAGATGTTAAAGATTAACTGTGATCTCACTCTGAACTGATCATGATCATGTCAGTGTTTTTCATGCATGAATAGTTTTTATTTTCAGGCAAATTTGTTCATTCTTGTATTTCAGCACTGTTGTATGAGGAATTATCTTGCAGTCCTCCAAGAAAATAACATACAAAAATTGTGTACAGTTTTGCTATTATTTATTTAAAAGCATTAGGTTTTATATTAATGTACACCCATAGATTACAGGCATACACACCATAAAAGGCTCCAGGCCAAAAGAAGGGCTCACTAATTCTCCTTAAATGCTGATCTAATAAACGTGTACAATCAAAGTGCCACACATAACACAATGTTGGTAAAAGGCATGCGCAAGACAAGAGACTCAGTTTTGAGCACAGAGAGAGAATTATCCAGGTCAAACAAAAGACAGCTAATTAATGAAATAACACCTAAAATAAACCTCTCTAGCCACCATATATAAGGGTGGGAGAGGGGATAATAAAATATTAAAAAGGTTTTTAACACTATGTATGCACTGTCACTGTGGGCACTTGAATGAAACCAAAGTAATATGAGACCCAGAACAAGCTGGCAAACAGAAAAAAAAATGCATGTGCAGATCAGATAAGATGTCAACAAACAACCAATCAGGCTGGGTTGAATTAGTTATTTTAAATTCATTTAAAATATAACTATTAAATGAATAAATTTTGGATATAATTTACTAGTGCATTGGTACATGGTTTATTAATGTCAAACATGTTAATGATTTCTGTTTTGATCTCAACATTTCAGTGAGTTACTAAAAAGCTTTTGATATTAATTTTTCTAAAATATTTTTACTAATTTTGCATTTATATATATATGTTAATTATAAATTTTTGTGTTTACCTTAATAAGTAAGGTTATTTTTTCTGACCATGCATAATACCATTACATAGTTTCAGGTTTAATTCTTCCCCTTCAAACTCCACCTTAGTCCCCACGCCCTATAATTATATTACGGCTACACGAGCTACGTTTGCCATTACAGTAATACAGCTCAGTTGGAAGCTAGAGGTTTAACATGAACAAACCTGATCAGGCCTGGAGAGAGAGAGAGAGAGAGAGAGAGAGAGAGAGAGAGAGAGAGAGAGAGAGAGAGAGAGAGAGAGAGGGGGGGGGGG
>JAOBAT010111090.1:0-14525 GCA_026413305.1 Hydrozoanthus tunicans
TTACACCAGTGCGGGTTTTAGCCCAGTGTGGGTATTACACCAGTGTGGGTATTACACCAGTGCGGGTTTTAGCCCAGTGTGGGTATTACACCAGTGTGGGTATTACACCAGTGCGGGTTTTACACCAGTGCGGGTTTTACACCAGTGCGGGTTTTACATTGGTGCGGGTTTTAGCCCAGTGTGGGTATTACACCAGTGCGGGTTTTAGCCCAGTGTGGGTATTACACCAGTGTGGGTATTACACCAGTGCGGGTTTTACACCAGTGCGGGTTTTACACCAGTGCGGGTTTTACACCAGTGCGGGTTTTAGCCCAGTGTGGGTTTTACACCAGTGCGGGTTTTAGCCCAGTGTAGGTATTACACCAGTGTGGGTATTACACCAGTGCGGGTTTTAGCCCAGTGTGGGTATTACACCAGTGTGGGTTTTACACCAGTGCGGGTTTTAGCCCAGTGTAGGTATTACACCAGTGTGGGTATTACACCAGTGCGGGTTTTAGCCCAGTGTGGGTATTACACCAGTGTGGGTATTACACCAGTGCGGGTTTTACACCAGTGCGGGTTTTACACCAGTGCGGGTTTTACACCGATGTGGGTTATGGTCCCCGGTTTATATCCCGGAACATACGGTAGTCTTGTTTTCCGCAGGTCGCAAAGTACAAGAACACACCAGTTTGAGCTCTTGAAGATGTTTTGTTCCATTTAGCTTTGCTGCGAGTTACACTAACCACTGCATTCAACTTGTTGAATATATAACTGATGGAAAAGATTGGTGTTTGTTCTTATATAAAACCTTACAAATTTGGTTCTGTTTTTCCATCATCAATGATCGTCCTTACCTCTAGTCCACGAAGGATTTAGTCGTTGTTAATTTTTTTCTATTTTTTACTTAACAGATCCGGTCCCACCAAAGTTCAACATGTCTAAAAATGTGGTAACTGATTTTGATCCAGATCGCAAGGATATTTCCGTTAATGCGGGCGACACTGTTACAACATTAACTAACACCACAGTTAATATTACATGCGTTGTTACCGGTCTTCCGACCCCCAAACTCACCTGGGTAAAGGATAATAAAAAGATCCCCAAAGGAGGCCGAGTGATAATTCAGTCTAGAACTTTATCCATCGTGCGAGGACGCGAGAACAATACCGGGCTGTATACCTGTATTGCGACCAATACCGCAGGCGATACATCTATTACGTCTAACGTTACTTTTAAAGGTAAAAAGAAATGCAATAACAATAAGAAAAAACTTGAATTCTTGGAAATGTTGATCGGAAATGGTAGAGATGTGCGACGTAGATGTACAAAAAACTTTCCCGAACCGTCCCCCCTCCCGCTCCCTTTACACTCACACACAAACAAAATACATACAGGAACACAGCTCCTATGCATAGAAACACTTATTCATTTATGTTAATACAACACAAAACATTTGAGAGAGTGGTATAAACATCAGAAACGCTACCGGCGATTGGCTTTGTTCTTTTGTCTAAGTAATGTTAATTGTAAGACGATGACATTAGTAGAATAATCATGATATATATAAATGAAGTAGCAACAATAGAGCTGAAGAGTAACAACTACAACAATCATTGCCAACAAGACTCGGTAACGGTTTTGTTCTGCTAGAGGCCGCGGAGCAGTGAATCAGTCCCGACGAGGGTGTGGCATAGTGGTAGAGCGTTCGTTCGTCGCTCGTGCCAAAGAACTACGCAAATATTTTACAGGAAGTCTAAGAAGGGAAATGCACTTAGCTTGTTGTTGGTGTCGCTCTCCTAATCTCTTGCCTATTGTTGTTTTTTACAGACCCTGTACCTGCGAAGATCAATCCTTTGCCAATCGAGAAAGACGTTGGAATTAAAAAAGGGAACGTGCAAGTAAGAATTGGAAATAACGTGACAATACTTTCCGGAAGTAACATCACACTTGCCTGCGTGACAGAAGGGTACCCGACGCCTGTAGTGAGCTGGTCGAAATCTGGCAATGCAATTACCCAGAATGCCTCCACTTACACAATAGTAAATGCGCGCGAACCAGACCAAGGTCGTTACGTCTGCTCCGCGAGAAACCATTTTGGATCGGACTCAAAGTCAACCTTTGTTACAGTGATTAGTAAGTAAAAACGATTTCATATCTTTTTTTACAGTTCGTTAGCCTTTAAACGTTTTCATGAAAAGAAACATGATTTCGAAATTACGTATGAAAAACTGGTGCTATTGTTGATATAGTGTCTCTCGAGTATAGAACGCGATCCTGGAACCTTTGGTGTTATACATTATATGACATTAAATTAATCGATTTCCATGTTTGATTTCAGTTGGTGGAAAGCCTCGGATTGTGTCACGTATTGAGAATGTCAACTCTGTCGAAGAACAGACTAACGTCAGTGTTGAGGTTGGCGGGAATGCATCGGTTCTTACTGGTTCGAGCCTAAAGATCACGTGTCAAGCAGAAGGAGTGCCAACGCCGTCTATCACGTGGTACAAGTTGGGGGTGGAGTTGAAAAGCGATGGTAACGTGTTGATAGACAAGATAGAAGGGCTCCTCAGGATTCAGGATGTCCAAGTCGCTGACTTGGGAAGTTATCAGTGTGTTGCGCGGAATCCACTCGGGTCAGACAAGATGGCGACCCATATCATACCAATAGGTTAGGCCACAGATCATTCAACTACTACAAAATTATCTTTTTATGATTGCCAAGCAATCGTGAGGATCGCACAAGTAATAATTACAATTAGTCTAACGCACAGTACAACTTTTCGGTACAACTTCGAGGTGCAACAGCAACTTTTCATTTAGCTGAACCAAAAATACATTTTTTGACAGACACATTTGCCTTTGTGTTGAACTTTTTTTCGTTTTATCAAAAATGCTTAGAAGGCAAACCGTTAAGTTATTTGCTGCTGAATCTAAAGTGTGAAATCCTGTGCCCTACCAGTACCCTATGAATAACTGGTTTTCATCCAACAACCTCCAATTTCTAAACTTTTAAACTGTTGCAGTTCCCGTTGCTCCTTCGATCGAGTCCTTGCCCCAGACTCTTGATGTTATGGAAATCAGGTCTATTGCTACTGATGTCGGCAGTAACATTCGATCCTTGGACAGTAACAACATTACACTAAGGTGCAATGCTAACGGTCTGCCTAAGCCTAAGATTTCCTGGTTAAAAGATGGGAACACTGTTCAGAGCAGCGGACACACCCTGAGGATCAATGTCGCCAAGAAAGGCGACTCAGGACAATACACTTGTATAGCTAAGAACGTAGCTGGTGAAGCAGAAAAATCTTCTGGTGTTGTTGTAGAAGGTATCTTTTGTATCTTTCTTTTACTTAAAGACACATTACTATCACGAAGAAACAACAAAGGCCTCATTGAAAAGATTCAAAGCACAAGTTCTAATTTTTTGAAATAGATTTGAAATCGCTGGTGCAACGGAATAAGCAGAAAACTAAATGGTTAACTTACAGATGCGTCCGGTGATTTCTGCTGGAAGCCTCCAGATTTCTATTTTCTTCCTCACTTAGCGAAGCTACGATTGCACAATCGCAAAACATTTCCCTTAAATAAGCAAATTTTCATCCGGCTGCATAGATTTTTTAACTTCGCTGGTGAAACAAACCCGCAACTTCTCTTTAACGCCGTATTTCAAGAAAAAATGGATGAGCTTAGTGTCTTTCTTGTATAGGTTAAAATCTTAGTTGTTGTCCGCTGGCGCAACAAAGCCAACCCTTATTTGGAGTTTTTTACTCACTTCACGAGTTTGAAGGAAACCACTCAAATGCGTGCATAAGCTCTCTTGCAGCCTTTTCTTGTCAATCGGCGTTTATTTATGTGTTTTTCTCCATGATCTCATAACACCTGAATAATGAATAATTTGTCCAGTGATTTTCTGTTTTGTATCTTGTTTTAACTCATCTCGTCCTTAGGACTCGGAGTATACGTTCTGAATGTTAAATTTGTACCCTGTAAAAACAGAAAACTTCAAAAGATATTAGAACCGTTAACTATCTAGTTCAACTTTCATTTTATGATATCCATAAGAATGACAATGTAACAACAGACGAGGAAATACAAACTTTATTAGCAAACTTGAATTATCTTACAGTTGGGAGCATACCGAAAATTATTTCAGCAACAACCAACGTTGTTTCGGTAAAAGACCGTAGTGACATTACAACCGACATTGGTGCGAATGTGACAGCGCTAGAAGAATCGACTATCACTTTCAAATGCATCACGACTGGGTTTCCTGTGCCAAGAATTTCCTGGAAAAAGGATGGTCAGCTCCTCAGCTTGGACTCCAGGGTGCTCTTGAGTGAAAACTCGGCAATCATTTTGAAGCTGCAGGCAGAAGATGAAGGAACATACTCTTGCTTCGCCTCAAATGTTCTTGGAGATGACAATGTAGAATCTAGCATCAAGTACATAGGTATAAACGAATTTATAAAATAAGTTCAGTAAAACACGCGCTCTGATTGGCCTAGGACCAGCTTCTAAATCTGGACAGAAATCATGAATGACGTTATCAGTTGTTATTATTTTATAAAAGCTTAAGAAGATATTTTCCGTGTTTCGTGCTATGTTAAAAACACTTGGGACTGATGGAAGAACACTCGAAAATTCTTTGAAACACTCGATTTCAGCTCGTGATCCAAACCTTTTCTTGTGTTCTCCCAACATGATAATCTTTTCTTTTCCACTATCATGATCATTTTCGTCTTGTTCTTCCTTGATTATGTGTTCTTTAAAAAAGTTGTATGACACATCGCCAGTCTCTCAGGGTTAGCATTCAAATCTTTGTTGTTTATTTATAGGAAATACAATAACCTTTTCTACCGATCTTCTGTCAATAGAATCAAGTGGACCCTCCATTAAAACTTCGACCGGAAGGAAAAATTCGGTTGATTCAGTCGATCCGGTGGCTGTTACAATCGGAAAAGACATTACTGCTATCACAACAACTGAAGTCACAATTCGATGCCTAGCAAAAGGAGTACCAGAACCCAAAATCGTGTGGATGAAAGATGGCCTCATTTTCAAAGGGGAAGGGAGAATATTTACTAACAATTCGGTGCTGGTGATATCTGGTGGAAAAGTAACGGACAGTGCTGTATACACTTGCATAGCCCGCAATACTAAAGGAGAGGTGTCGGCGGACACAAATGTCACCCTCCTTGGTAAGCGGTTTATTGTAAAATGATTATCACTTCTTTATTTTGGGAAATGGAAAACTTTGATATTTTTGTTACCATGTTATATTCTGTCATATTCTACATGTTTATCAGCAGGCTGAATTTTGTCGTTTGTTATCTCGTCGTAAATTACGTGTGCTTCTGTCCGACTTATGTTGAAAACAAATGCAGAATGTTTTTATGGTTTCTTGTGGGTTGTAGGGCTCCTTTCTGTCTTGCCAACCCTTCTTTTTCTAGCTGAAGGAGCTTTTGGAAATTGACATTATTCCTGACAGCTGGTTGAAACATCCTCTCCAATTGTGCTGACATTACAGCGCTTCAGTAAATATTTCGTTTCCTGAAATCAATCTATCAATCTTCCAGTTTTTATAAAAACACGTCGATACTTGAAGCTGAGGCTTGAAATAAAACTCCAACATTTTTGTTTAACCTTATGTCATTCACTCACAATATTTCTCAAATGCATGATAAATATGATTCGATATATTTACCAAAACAACTCCTGTGTTTGTTGGTTGATAGGTTATAACGTAAGTTTCCCATGTGTAACTTGGAATGTGATGACGTTGTCTCAACAGATCCTATACCGCCATCAATAGACAATAAACCTGAAGTCCTTCGTGTTCTAGAACCAAAGTCAATAGTTACCGATATCGGAAGCAAAATTACTTCTCTCGATAAAAATAACATAACACTGAGGTGTCCATATAAGGGCTTGCCAGAACCGCAGGTGACGTGGCTTAAGAATGGCGAGATAATCAAGAAGGGCGGACAGACGCTCCGTTTGTTAATCGTTGGTAACTCTGATAGCGGAGAGTATACATGTAAAGCCACCAGTAGCCTTGGTTCCTCAACTGAAACAACTTCCGACATTGACATCTTCGGTAAGTAATGAAATTAAGTAGGTACGGGTTGACCGGAAAAGAAAAAGTTATCATTTGTTTATGTTCTTCAAACAGAAAAAGGAAGGCGCTTTGGCTCTTTGAGAACATTTACCCGAGCAAAATCATTCGTCAAGCTGTGAAACTTTCTTTTTGTTGTGAGAATTTTCGTTTTTTTAACCAGTCTAGATTAACAAATTGTTTTAGGACCTAAGCATCTTTACTTTTAACTTTTATTTCTAAATTGCAATCGTTTTTTTTTTCAAAGAAGCCATCTATAATACATAGAATGTATCAAACAATTGTAAATGATCTTTCGGTGAGGTAATGAAGCAGATTAATTTAATTTATCATATATTATTGTAGTTTTCACCATCTAGAAAAAGATCAATTACAGTTTTGTTTTAGATTTTAAAGGAATAATGTTCCATTATTGATGTTCTTACGATGCTTTTTTTAAATAATGCTCACTGGTAGTTATAAAGTAGTTTTAAAGTTGTCGAAGAATAAAATAAGAGACCTACACTTCATCTCTCCTTATCGTAGTTGGAACAAAACCGGAAATTTTAGTTTCAAATGTAACTGTGGTCTCAGTAAAAGTGGTAGAGAAAGTTGCAGTCGATATTGGCAGCAAAATCACATTGTTAGCTGGTTCCACACTGGAAGTAGACTGTGAAGTGGAGGGCGAACCAAGACCTGCAGTGACATGGTTCAAGAATGGCAAGGCTCTTGTAATCGGCGGAAAGGTAACAGTTGACAAGAGATCAAACTCGTTGGAAATTTCAAATACAGAGGAAGAAGACAAGGGAGTATACACATGCAAAGCTACTAACCCACGAGGGTCTGTGTCGGCCTCAAGCGAAGTAAACTTAGTAGGTAAGTTTGTTCTTCTCCACAAATAGGTTTTGGCTTTATTTATAACGTTGAACAATAGGAAATCGCTCAAATAGAGCCTGTCGAAAGCACCCTAACTTGTGTCCTAATACTGGCTAAAAATGATAGAATAGATAAGAGGCTAAAAAGTAAAAATCAAAACGTTTTCGACTTAGCTTGAAGGTAATCATCAGGGAATAAGGAAGGGAACCCTAATGTGTATTGGCGAACACTTCAAGCCAAACAGATCTTCATAAACTTGGACTTAACGACTGTTTAATCTTTAAGTTTAAGCCACCAGTAATCTTCGTTTACTTACTCTAGAAGCTTCACTTTAAGTGAAATGTATGTGATTTACATCGATTTTAGATCACAAATGAGAACCATATACTACCTATGCAGTCTTTGTATACACCATTTAATATTAAACCATTAAATACCTGCATATGAAAAGACCTTTTATCACTTTGCAGCTACTACTGGGCCAAAGATAAAGTCATCTATTGGCGAGACGATTGCCCTCGAAACAAGAGATCCACTCACCAGTGATATTGGCAGAAATATAACGGTTCTTAACTTTGTTAACATAACAGTACGATGTGAAACCACTGGCACACCGGTACCCACTGTCAGGTGGTATAAAGATGGTGTAGAGCTCGATGGACAGTCGGGCAGAGAACTTGTTATTTTTGAAGGGGATCTTACTGATGGAGGAAAATACACTTGCACGGCTACTAACACTGAAGGAGAAGCTTCGGTGGATTCTTTCATTAAGTTTGTTGGTAAGATTTTGCTGTGTTCCTTGTTATATTATAAAGATGTGAACAACGAAACTGCTTGTTTGTCTTTCAAATTCACGACGTCCTGACTAACCTTTTATGGTGTTTCCAGAATTTTGAAATCGAAAACTATAACCTGAACTAAACTGGGTTACGTTTTCTTCTTGTGTTAGAAGAAAGAGCTCAGATTGTAATTTTCCTTCTCTCTAAAGTGACTAGTTTTGTGGCGCTAATGGTTAAATAGATGGCAAACGCTTCTTGTTCGATTTCTGGAAGAGCCTTGGTTGGTTTTTCTTCTTCTTGTTACTATAGATAGAATCTGTTTGCGGCTTATAATTATAATTTACTAAGATTGGTTTAAGAATATCGGTTACGAAATTTTCTTCCATGCTTTTTCAAATTTTTAATTAAAATGGCAATTGATCCAAACTTCATCTTTATAAAAAATCGTTTTAAAACAAAATATCCTATTCAATACAAGGCTTCCTGGTAGTTTGGTTCTCATGTTAATCGTTTATGTCCCGTAGAACCTGTTACTCCCACGATTGAATCTACGCCAGAAAACTTGTTTGTTATGAAGCGTAAAAGCGTCTCAGCTGACATTGGTAGCAACATCCATTCACTTGATCAGAACAATATAACCCTACGCTGTCGCGCTAAGGGCATTCCGAAACCTGACATCACGTGGCTTAAAGATGGCAAAAAGTTGCAGAACAAGGGCGAGATACTACGAATAAACTCTGTCGGGAACTCCGATGGGGGCGTTTATCAATGCAGAGCCGAGAAACTTGGCATGTTTGACGAGAAGACTTCAAATATAGTTGTCAGTGGTACGTAACCCTTTAAATCGTAGGTGAAAAGAAGCTAAGGTGAAACGTTTTGTTTTGTTTCGAAAAAGAAGTTAGAATAGTTCTCATCTTGGAAACATTAAGCATTATTTTTTTCCTTTTGCATAACTTGATGCTTTTCTGGGACGCTCTAAATATCTGCATAGATCAGCATTTGTTTTGGGCCCCTTGGGTTTTCTTATAATTTCTAATAGATTCACGTCTTTTCTTTCAGTTTTAAAATACAATCTTTGGCTTGGATTTCTCCTAGAAAAATAATGTGATATTAGTTGTTAAACACGTTTAATGCTTGGCATGAATAACTCCCAGTTGGTAGGCAACCAACATTAGACCCTCCAGAAGATGGCATTGTGTCAGTGGACGACCCCGGTAACGTGACAACAATTGTAGGAACACGCGTGACCGTTCTGGAAAGCTCCGATGTGACTTTACACTGTCGTGCTGACGGTTACCCAACCCCAACAATTACATGGTTACTCAATGGAAAAAGCCTCGCTGGGGCTGATAACTTTGTTCAGAACAGCACCATACAGTCACTAACAATCAAGAATGTGAAACCAAGCGATAAAGGGGAGTACTCCTGTACTGCTAGGAATGTCTTGGGTTCGGACACGGCAAATACTACGCTCAGTGTTATCGGTGAGTCCCAGTGAAAGCTTTATTGTTGTTGTTTGCCTTTTCTCTCTATTTAAGGGTTCAATAAACAAAAATCTTAGTGAAAATTCAATGATCAAGTTGTAGGTTATTTCTTGTAGAATGTAGGAGCTTAAACCCTAATTTGCTTCCACTAACATCGGTTGTTGTCGCCCTCTTTTGTTGCGTGGTTTTCTTCAATTTTAAACGGATTACAAAACATTAAAGTTAAATACTCCACGGACCGTCAAATTATTTGAAGTTCCTTTGAAAAATTGGTACTCCTTTTTGAAACCATGAGCATTATGCTTACCAGCGGCAATTTGCAAGAACCTTGGTGGTTCTCTTTTCTCTAAAATACTTGGCGTTTAAAAAACTTTATTATTTCTGCACCAGAGCCTTATAACTTTTGTTCATAAGTTCAAGATTATTATACATAATTAACAGTTATTACAAGTCCCGACTGATCCGCTGTTAGCTCGTGCTAAAATGAATTTTCAGAATGATTAATGAGATGCATTTTTCTTTGAAACGCGTTGCAGAAACGGTGAGGCCAAGAGTCCACTCCTCCACCGGGGTAACCAACTCTTTGCACTCGAAGAACCCTGTCCAGGTTGTCATTGGAAGGAACCTTACAAGTCTGTCGTCAACCGAAGTTACAGTCCGCTGTCCGATTTCTGGATTGCCGGCACCAACAGTCACATGGTTTTTGAACGACCGCCCTCTGTCGTTCGGCGATACCATATTTGGTAACAGTTCCACCCTAACGATATTTGGTGCTAAAGCATCAGATACAGGACGATACACGTGCCGCGCTCGTAACGTAAAGGGAGATGATTCTGCCAGTACATACTTAACCATTAAAGGTATGCAGATCTGCTTTCTTGCTCTAACATGGTTTGGCATAGCATGAAATACTATATATAATATGAAATGTGATTTTGTTTTGTATGACTCCGTTGATTAGATAATTATTTTGCTAATTTTCTAGATGGCAGTTTCTTCGGCTCCGTATAGTATTTAACTCTAGTTAGAAACTTTTCAACCCTATTTTATCCTTTTCTAAATGATTTTATCTGTTTTCAATCTTTGATAATGGCGGAGCCCACATTATGTTTCGAAATAACCTAATAAAGAAATGAGTCTGTAGAACTTGCTCGCATTCCAGTTGAACCTACCTGTCATTGCTTTAAATCTAGGACATTTTTGGATGCCTCAAAAGCAGTTATTCCTATTAACTTCGTTACTTTTCTCATCATGACACACGTCCCTTGATAATCAGTACATTCTAAAAGTAAGGAGATAACTTTATTATTACTTTAATACAGATCCCGTTAAACCTGACATCGATGCTGAAGTAGAAAAATTAGAAGTATATGAACCAAAGTCCATCAAAACGGATATAGGCAGCACTATATACACATTGGATGAGAATACCATCACCCTGAGGTGCCACGCCAAAGGTGTGCCCCTTCCAAAAATCTCCTGGTTTAACCAAGGACGTCGTGTGCAGATTAATGGGGAAACATATAGTATACCATCCGCAAAGTACAGTGACAGTGGAAACTATACTTGTGTTGCTACGAATTTGGTTGGATCGGTGCGAAAAACGTCTCAAGTTGTAGTCAAAGGTGAGTCAACTTCATCCATTTTGTGCTGTGTTCTCATCAAATCTCTCACAGTTGTTAAAATACAATGTAGATTTTAAAGTGGTTAAGATGAAAAACTGTTTGAGAGAAACACATACTTCTGGAAACTAGTATTTGCATCCTAACATATAACTTTGCAAATGACGTGTTACATCGTCATTTCTTGATATTGAGTATCATTTTATTGTAGTACATTTGATGAGATTTGCTTACTCTTCCTTAGTTGGTGATAAACCAAGAATTCTGACATCTTCGCGAGACATTAGACGCTTGGATGACATCGGCTACACCTCAATGAATATCGGAAGTAATGTATCTACGCTTAGGAGCTCCAATGCTGATATCTTATGTAACGCAACCGGTTTCCCTCCTCCTCGTATCACGTGGTACAGAGAAGAGGAAAAACTTGATGTAGACGGGTACTATTCAATCAACAACAAAACCGGATTGCTCCATCTGCTAAGCCTAACAATGAACAAGACTGGTAAATACGTCTGTGTGGCAACAAACGCTCGTGGAAGTGACTCCGCTTCTTCATATGTCACTGTAAAAGGTACTTAATTTGCATGTTTTAGTCAACTGGCTAGTGAACTTCATTTTACAGCTTTTAGTTTTGTGTTGTTTCTTGACCTATAGCAATTTTTTCTTTCCATTAACAACCTGAAAAGAGCTGAAGGCTCCTCGTATCGCTACGGATGATGGGGAACTCCAGTCTCTCACAGCCCGAGTATCGGAAACCATCACTGTTGGTCAGCAGTTGAAAATCCTGAGCCTGTCGAACGTGACCATTCGCTGTCCTGTCTCTGGTGTACCGAAACCAGAACTCAAGTGGAGTTTAGATGACAAGACCCTTGTTGAAGGTGGTAAACTCACGATCAGCAACGGTCACCTAGTTATCAGAAGTGCAACCTCATTGGACAGCGGTAGATACACGTGTTCTACAAGTAACCTTGTTGGACAAGCTAGCGCTCACGCAGATCTTAAAGTGATCGGTAAGTATTCCATGATTCTAACTTCATTTGTTTTGAGAAGGGTTTTTGAGCTAGTTTCGTTTGCAACCTTCCTCAAAAGCTCGATTATCTTTTTATCAAAAAGCCGCCTTGGTCTTACCTTTAACTGGTCGATTCCCTTTCTCATTCCAGATCCCGTTCCTCCGAAAATTCATTCTACTCCTAAGGTACTTTCCGTCATGTCAAAGCGACCACTGTCAGCTGATGTGGGCTCTAGTATAACAACCGTAAAAGGAAACCTTTTGAATCTATCCTGCAACGCTTCTGGATTTCCCGAACCCAAGCTTACATGGCTAAAAGATGGTCAGACGTTTAGAGAAGAAGACAAAACTCTCAGCATCGGCAGTGTAGAAATTGCAGATGCTGGTTTGTACACTTGCGTTGCTGAAAATCTAGCTGGTAAAAGCAGACGTGAGACTAACCTTACTGTATTCGGTACGTCAAACGCAGTACAATGCATTTTTCGTAATGAATTAGAAGCTATAACCTTTCCAACGTATCAATAAGCAATGAAAAAGATTGAAACAGCTTTTAGAATTATTCGTTAAAAAATTTTATCTCAAATTTGTCAACTGTATTTGATATTTATACATAAGTAAACGGGTTTGCCGATATAGAATAAAACGAGTTCCTCCGATGGGATGATCAGTCTCGAGTTAATTTAAATCCTTAAAACAAGAGTCGGACACTTCTGTAAACTTTTGTAAACTGTTTTTCTTCTTTACTAAAAGTTTTCAACCACTTTGAGCTACTACAAAGAGTTATCAAAAATTGTTGCAGAAATATTGTAATGCATACAAAACTACGACTTTGTGAAAGTTTTTGGTTCTAATTATTAGGTTATTAGGTAGACATTCAATCATGGTTTCTTCCTATCATTTTCATATCATTGAGCACGAGGTCATCACGCGCGATCTCTGAATAGTTAGACCTAACAATGATTGCTACCGATCACGATTTAGCGAAGCTTAAGGTGTACGTTCATTTTACAGCTGGCACAAAGCCGCGGATTATGGTTGGTACGAAAAACATACTCGCCACTGATGGAGAAAATCAAGTTAAAATCCAGATAGGTGACAACCTGACGACAATAGTAGGAACAAATGTCATTATAGCATGTAAGGCAGAAGGTGTTCCGAAGCCGATAAACTCGTGGGTCGTTAATGGTACAACTATTTTGCGTCAAAAAATTGCATTTAATAGTCAAGGATCTGGAGATTATGCTAAGATGGGCGTTACCGTTAGTGACACTGGCTTCTACACCTGCATTGCGGAAAACTCGTTTGGTCGGGACTCTCAGGTGTCATTCATAAGAGTTGTTGGTATGATTACAGCTTTTGAGTTTTACGTTTTATGTAGTATTGGAGTAATTTTGTAACAACAGTCTTTTTAAATGATACACATATGCAACAATGTACCTGGTTATGATATAAAACCACATCAAACACACTATTTCTTTAAGCCGGCTGAGTTTTGAACTTTTGTTTAAAGTCAAATTATGGTCAATTGCTTCTGGAACTCGGTCTGGAATTGCTTTCTACCTCTGTGCTATGTTTTGTGTCGTGGAAACGATGTTGTGATATATGTGGCTGTATTTATGTGTTAAATTTTGTTTTAAAAGTTACTTAAAAATGCCTTAGCGATGCTTACTTTTTGTTTCGACTCAGCTCCAGTTAAGCCACGAATCCTGTCTTCCGACCGCAACATCAAGTCCTATGATATAAACAAGAAGCAGAAAATGATAATTGGAGATAATTTGGTCGCTCTTGTTGGAACAACAGTCTCGATCACTTGTCTAGTGGTAGGCAATCCTGACCCAGAGATTAAATGGACCAAGTCTGGCGTGGCTATCTCGTTAAGTCCAAGAATGGCAAAAATTGAAAACAATACCTTAACCATATTTGGTGGACGTTGGTCCGAAACCGGTAGATATACTTGTACAGCAACAAATCCAGCTGGTTCTGACTCCAAGTCATCTTTTCTAAATCTTGTTTGTAAGTACAACCTGTTCAAATATTATCCAAAGTATTGCTGATATCTGAAAGTATTTTGTAGCTTCAGCTCGATCTAATATAATCTAGTGCCTTCCATGATTAAGCGAGATAATTTTTTAGAACAAAAGATGGTCTGACTTGGCAAATCAACTTAAAAATTGATAGTTCGAGAAAAGTTGGCGCTTTTAAGGTTCAGACGATTAAAACGTTTGCTGTTTGTTACTTGATAAGGGTTTATGCGGGAAACGCCAACCCCTTGAAACATTAGACGACAACACACTGGGTAATTCTTTTATAAAGAAAAAATGGTTATTGCAATTATGTCTTGTAACTTAAGTATCAGCCCTAAGCTAGCGACCCTCTCCAGAGTGCACTGTATACATTGACTTGCATACCGTAAATGCTCAAGATTATAAACCCCTGGGGGGCTAATTTGTTTTTTGACCTTCCGGATAGGGATCTTAATAGAAAGAGGGGAGGAGAGAGGTTATCAAAAGTTGCTAATAGCAACTAGTGACTCTGTCTATTGATAACCAGCACCATTCCAAAACTGAGACAGATAGAAACGTTGACAAAAATCGATAGGGCTCTGCTAAGCTGTCTCGAACCTCCATCGCACCCTCGTGCCCCAAGATCATCCTTATATTACAGTTCCTCATAGAA
>JAOBAT010111101.1:0-14524 GCA_026413305.1 Hydrozoanthus tunicans
GGAAGGAAGGAAGGTAGGAAGGAAGAAAGGAAGGAAGGAAGGAAGGAAGAGAGGAAGGAAGGAAGGAAGGAAGGAAGGAAAGAAGGAAGGGAAGGAGGGAAGGAGGGAGGGAGGGAGGAAGTGAGAAGGAAGGAAGGAAGGAAGGAAGGAAGGAAGAAAGGAAGGAAGGAAGGAAGGAAGGAAGGAAGGAAGGAAAGAAGGAAGGGAAGGAGGGAGGGAGGGAGGAAAGTGTCAGAGGTAGAGTGCTGGCATAATATAAGAAGTTATCAAGAAATGAAACGGAGAGTTTAAATTGAGAACACTTCACCACGAGGTTCGCAATCAGGGCATTTAGAACTCCTTTTGTCTTATTGTGTAACATAGTATTTCACTTCCTTGGTATGTGTAACACTCCACGAGCATACAGAGGATACCCTTTGAGTGTATACCCCCAAATCTACTACTTTTACCAACAAACCACATGCGATCATACCTGATACTTTCCGTGTGCAGTCAACATCAGCCCCCGCTCTGTCTGTACACACTCCGGCATAGAAGCATGATCAGATGACAGCACATACGGAGTTGGCTGGTCGACATGTTGTTCATCAAACAACCACCCGATTGTACTATCACTGGCGTCTGTAGCATCGAGTGAAAGCTACCGCAGAAAAGGGGAGAAGTTAAAAGCGAGAAGCCAACAAGTGATTACGTTACATCAAGCACGGAACCATGACAAGCTATCATGTGATTACATTACATCGAGCGTGGAACCTTTCAAGCTATCACATGAATACATTACATCGAGCCTGGAACCTTTACGCTATCACGCGATAAAAAAACATCGAGTGTGAAACCTTTACAAGCTATCACGTGAATACATTACATCGAGCATGGAACCTTTACGTTATCACGTGATAATACATCGAGCGTGGAACCTTTACAAGCTATCACGTGAATACATTACATCGAGCACGGAACCTTTACGTTATCACGTGATAACAATTCATCGAGTCTGGAACCTTTACGCTACCACGTGATTACATTACATCGAGTGTGGAACCTTTACAAGCTTGTGACACGTGACTACTGTAGAACCCCGAAAGTAACGGCCCCCGTTACTCTCGAATGGGCCGCTACTTTCGGGGGAGGTAGGGGGGGGGGGGTTAGGGGATTTAAAAGGAAGGCAAAAAAGTACCGTTACTTTCGGGGGGCCGTTATTTTTGAAATTCTACGGTACTGCAAACTTGTTAAAAACACAACTTAGCTCTGCTGTTTCTGCACATAAAAAGTAAGTAAATAACTGAACAAACAAACGAATAAACAAGTAAGAAGAAATACCTTGCCAATAATAGCGAGATGCTGCAGTGATGGTTCCAGGTAGGACAGAATTTTCCTATCCTCTGCTTTTCTGTCGTATCTACCGTCTGAGTCACCTTCAAACACAGATTTTATCCAGCTCATTACTGAGTTGTTTGTGCTTTGTGACCGCACAAGCTGTAAACGATGCTGATCCGTCTTAATTTGATTTATGGTGGAAGTGACTTTTGAATACAATTTCTTGACCTGAAGAAAAAAGGAACAGGTTATTAGATACTACTTTCTTGACATTATTGGCTCATGGAGTCAAGGGAGAACAGGAAATCGGACACAAAGTCCCCTTCGAGGTGAAGGGTTCCTTTAAAAAACCGCTTTCTTATCTAAACGACTTTTCAAAACTAGAATACGCTTTCTCATTTTTAAATAACCCTTTCTGAATTCTTACTGGTTTGTAGACACCGAAAAAACTATCGTTTAATGTCTGTCACACGAAGCCCTTCTCAGAGAGAAC
This sequence comes from Hydrozoanthus tunicans, assembly GCA_026413305.1. Taxonomy (NCBI): domain Eukaryota; kingdom Metazoa; phylum Cnidaria; class Anthozoa; order Zoantharia; family Hydrozoanthidae; genus Hydrozoanthus; species Hydrozoanthus tunicans. Next base: position 1,811 of record JAOBAT010111101.1, read on the forward strand.
GAGAGGGTGCACCCAAAGCTCGATTTTGAGTAAAGGCACCGTCTTCTCTTGAGTTTTTGTTTTGAGACCCTGAGTGAGAGTCCAGCCGGGCATTGAACCCGGGCCTCCAACATGACAAACCCGTGCCTTACCAACTGGGGGAAGCAGACAGTGGTGGTTTTTCTACCCTGACTAAACTCTTGAGCCTAGAACACTTTGACCCTAAGAACCTTGGCTAATTGAATAAGTGAATTAGAGTCTTTGGCATCCCCTGGATGGGACACTGATTCACTGCAACGCAGTCACATTCTTACCGAAAACTGTGAACGTAGGTTTAGAAACATAATTGGCCAAGCCAGATGGCAGTCACTCTTCACAAACACAAATAACTTCTTGAAGACAAAGCTATACGTACAAATCTCAAGCTTATAACTTGTCTTATCAGCACATGTCCAAGGCTTAAAATCCCTATCAAGCTTATTTATTTCACTTTTCGGATTAAAACTGTTGTCTGTTGCTGTGAACTCAAAATTCGAATAACCAAAGAAAATTTCCACGTCTAACTATGCTTTTTAATCAAAAAAAGAGTGAGTTATGTGGTTTTTGTTTAAAAAATTATGTGGGTTTTGTTTAAAAAATTTCATAAAATTTCTATTTCAAACAATTTCAAGGGAGTACATCATTGATTTAAGTTATAACAATGTGACTATTGTAGCCAGAATTGAGTTTTTGAGACAAAAAAGATTGTCTTTGCTTTATGCCTCGTGCTACGTCATATATCTCCTGCTACGTCACCATTGCACGCTTCAAGTCTAAAAAATGTAACAGGAACGGCGAGAAAGATATTATTTTCAAAAACTACTGTTATTAAAGGGCTCTACTTTTCATCTGGAACTTAAAAAATAAGCTTGATAAGGACTTTAAAAGCGAAAAAGGGGACTGCCTTGCATTGTCTTTGAGTTCTTAGATATAAAACAAATATTTGAACTATTGAAACAAAACAGCAAAACTTAAAGATTGACAGTAAACGACGGGGACTCATCTTATAGTGTTATTAACTTAGATAGCTTTATTCTAAACACACCTTTCTGTAATAGCATAGTTTTTTTTTATCTGTCATTATTATTATTATAATTATTACAAATATTATTATTCATGTACACTACTCTCTAAATTAGATTGTATAATTAACATAGAAGAGCCACCTGGTGGAATGTTAATAAACCATTATTATTATTATTATTATTATTACTGATACTATTATTATTATTACTGCTCTCAATACTGAAGCATATTAGCAACATACAGTGTTTGTAGTCTTTGTTCACGGACCCATTATTGAGTTTAAGTCTCCCGAAAGACATTACCGTTTGCTCTTTCAAGGGAGTTCTCAGGGCTCTCTCAAAAAAGATTATGTGCACAGTTTATAAAGAAGCCCAAATTTTCTCAACGGCTAAGAACATATCTAAATTTATTGTTTATTCACAGAGCAAATTAGTAAAAAAATACTTCTTTGAAGTACAATAACAAAGTGAGTGAAAAAATGTTTAGCAGAAAACTTGCAGTTTGTATGTTTTCTATTGAAGTTAAATTTAGATTAACTCATACTTTGCTCTAGACAAACTGCCAATTATAGAATTTGTCTTGTCAAAAGTTTTTTTTACAATACCATGACATAGAGGCTTTGCCTCATTGAGGCAGTAGCCACAAAAGTAAAACATAAGTGACTTTTACACAGACCTTTTGAACTCCTTGTTCATTCAATACTGGTTCATAAATGAACGAGGGACCTTCCATCTCTAAAATGTGAGCCCGCAAAGCAGAAGCTGCTGACGTTGATAAGGTTGAAGGTGACCCACGGAAAGGACTTTTCAACCCTCCAGAAGGAAGTAATAACTGACTTTCACCTGCAAGGTGATAGTGATAATCAATAAGCACATCATCACCATCACAGTCATCACTATTATCATTCATCTTTATCATTGTCAGTATCATAGTGGCTTTGATCACGTCTTTTCTCCACACGTGCTAAGTGTGATTTTGGGACGAAGAATTTCGTCCTATTGTCATGGCCTGTGTAAGTGTGATGTCAACCACCTCATTTCAGGCAGGCGTTCCTGGCAGATAGCAAGAATCGGATTTACGTCGGATTATCGTCGGTTTCGAGTTACTCCTTATATTCAATATAACTAGATAACTAGATGATATAGTGAAATAAAGTGATTTTAATTAATGTAAAATATCTAAAAACAAAGCGACGAAAAACAACCCACGAAATAAACCCAATCAATGAGCGGAACTATTCTCGTGTGAACTACAAAAGAATGCTGCCAAGTGCTGCTTTAGATGCATACGAACCGGTAATATAAGAGAACTTATTGAAGGGAATGATACTCCGGCGAGCATTCTACTATCAATTGATATTCCTAGTTTTAATCGAAAAAGAAAATTACAGCCACTTCATTCTGAGTCCCATGTAGTCTTCGACTGCCTATTTTTAACTCTGTATGCATCGATAGAAAGCTAGATAATAATTGCTTGCTAAAATGGGTTATCCTTGCATTTTTGTTGCGTGCAAAATTATGCACAGCAATCTATTTTCGACGTCGCGCTGTTTGCTTTGACCAAGCCCCCTAGCTATCGGTCCAGAAAATAAGGAAGTAACTTTATTGCCGTCAACAAAGAAAGAAAAAACTTGAAATGGAATAAATTTTCTGACGTGGATTAAGAAATACAACCAGATTCTCGACTACCAAACTCAGCCGAGTCGCACACGCACTTTAACTAAAATTATAATTTACTTCTAGCTCTCTATTTAAAATACAATATTCTTAATGCCAACACACTGTTTTCACAATATGAATATGTATGAATCGTATTATAGCAGAGGGGTTGGCGCAGCGGTAAGATCTCTGCCTCCCTATCCTTTACTTTTTTACTTTACTTTACTAACATTATGCCTGTGAGTACAATAACTGTGTTTTGTCCGTTTTAAACCAAATTTTATATTATCACTTTGATTCTTTGCAGAAAAAGAAACTTTGGATACTTATCACATGCAAGTTTTTAATTCGCTTTGCTTATTTAAAAAGATATTTGTAACATGATTAAGAAATAATAATATTATAACAAACCTTCTGCAAGTATATCCACCAGTTGAGGTTGTCCTAAAACCTGAAATAAATGCAACTCCAAAGCATAAATTAAAAAATTTACAATAATAAAACAAAATAATACCATAGAATTCCAAAAGTAATGACCTCCAATTAATTTTTTTGTAGGAAATAGGGGCAACTAATTTTGGGTAGGCCTTATTTTCAGAAAGGTTAAAAAATTTTGTAATTCAAGGAGGTCTTAGACACAGAAGACACATAGCAATATTTTCACTCTTCGCTGACAAATTAATTTTTCAAAATGCTGCTACTTTTGGGTAGCTGTTATTTTCAGGGGTGAGGTTACTTATGGAATTTAATAGGAGCCTAAATAGTTACGGGCGCTAGGATAAGATCAGTATATAGTTAATGATTCATAGTGAGGCAGCTAGTATTACAAACACTAGTGACCGTTATTTTAACTGAATTACGTCCGAATTGACCTTTACTATTCGTGACAAATGCTACAGCTAGCTTACGTTACTTTCACCGAATTGTCATTTAATGCTAGTTACTAACCGTGAGATAGGGTTGGCCAAGCCACTGAACGAAATTACTGAGAAATCTACCGGCTCCGAAGCATATCCTTTGATGACAATTATTTTGATCACGTCACCACAACGCAATGCACAGTTGCGAATGATTAGTTGAAAGAAAGGACAATTCTAATGAAAACCGTGCATGTAACTACAAATTCAGATTTTTAAAATGCTTCAGAGCTGGTAGATCTCACAGTGAACTCATTCACTGGCTTTGCCAACCCTATCTAACGGTTAGTAACTAGCATTTGATGGCTATATTTTGTGAAAGTATCCACTTTGAACAAGTGGAGATGACTTATATTTTATCGCTATGACCTCTTCTTACTCGTACTAGCGACGCCAAAGACAAAAGGCGAAGTGGCCATGTTGTGCCCTAAACAAAAGAAATCATCAAAATTATTTTCTTCAAGGGCACCAACATAGCTGCTATGGCGTTAGGTGAAAACAAAGCTTTAACCCTTTAACCCCCAAGAGTGCTGAAAAATGAGTTTGTAAATTCTCCAAACTTAAGTCCATACTATTCCTATGAGAAGTTTGGGAGAATTTCTTACTTCGTCTTTCAGAGTTTTTGGTGAATGATCAAATTTCATATTCTGAGTACTAACCAGCTTGTTTTCTTTTGTTTACTGTAAGGAGAATTTAGATGTTGACAAATTCCTTAGGGCTGAAAGGGTTAAGCAAGTAAAAATTAAAGGTAGACAATTAGCTAACTACTTCGGGTTTGGAGTTAAGAAACAACTAGTAAGTTATAATATATCCAACTACAGATTCTGTCTTCAAATTATTACCTTGGCTGTTCGGAAAACCAGCTGTGCTTCCTTTGAAGTGTGCAAATCAAACCTTGCAGCACGTGACACAAATTCCGATAACAAAGTAGTGTAGAAAAGGTAGTTATCCATCACAAATGACTTCCTAAAATGGCAATTGTATCAGCTAAGAATTCGTGAAAGGAATGAAAGAAGCAAAAATGTTCTTGCAAACAAAAAAATTCAATACAGGAAATTTTTAAACACCTTATTCTTATGGTAGAGACGAATCTGAGATTTCTTAATACAAATTACTTATTGGTGACGAATAGAAAAAGCACGAAATTAATGCTAAGCTCTTTAATTCAAATAATTATTTTTTAAATTTAATTTCTATAGCTAATTTTACTGTTTTGTTTATCAATGAAAAGAAAATTTTATTGTTTACTCACCACTGAGACCAGGAAACTGCAACTCTAGACTCATCACCATCCCTACTGCGGATTAATCTGTTGGAACTTGCATATCTCCATGGTTGAACATAACTTAACCATGTTTCCAAAACCTTCAAATAGAACAGTTGAGTGCATGAGCAAATCCTTGGAAGCTATAGATTCTGTTTGGATTATAGACTCATCACTATCCCTACTGCGAATTAACCTACTGGTGCTTGCATGTATCCATGGTTGAACATAGCTCAACGATGTTTCCCAAACCTTGACATAGAACAGTTGAGTACATGAGCAAACCTTGGAAGCTATAGATTTTGTTTGGATTATAACTACAGGGTCTAGAATTCTTAAGACAAACCGGTACAAAATTCAAGTCTTATCGCATTTTTTGCAGTCAGAGCACAAAATTAGTGAGAAAGTACTTTTGCAAAAAAAAAAAATAGAGAACGGGGGGAGCTTGGAAATGATTTGGACAATTCAACATAGGAAGCACTCCTGTATCTATTGGTACAATGTAACACTGCTGAACAAGTTATCCCTAAAGCAGCACTGTTAAAGATTTTCCAAATGACACCACAGGGTTAACCGTTGAGAAAATAATACTCAACAGTAGCACTGAACAAAGGGAATAAGAGAAACTTTGAAAGTCACCACCAGTAACAGTTGATATAAATGACAACCCCTAAAATGAAAACCAAATAGTTTTATTGGTGTCAAAGATAAAATCACCAAAAAAAAACCAGTTGGTTAATTACTGTTTCTGAAATAACTAATGTTTGAACTGCACATCTGCAATGGTACACAGGTTATTTAACAAATTCAAGTTTCTAAATACTTACAACTTTGAAAGAGTGATCCAGGGGCCAGTGGGCAAAGCTGTGTCTGAGAAAGCAGTACAACTTTTTTCGAATCACCTGAGGTATGATACTTCTGTGTAGAAAAGATACACAGCATCAGCTACTTCATTTTCAGTTTCATACAAGGAAACTTTTATCAACTTGTTTGAAAGGAAATCATTATAATATATTCTTGTAGTAATCATAATCACCAGGAGTTCTGGGTATTGAACAGCATTAAAGCCCCTATCAAGCTTATATTCTTAAGTTCCAGATGAAAAGTAGACCACTTTAATAACAGTAGTTCTCGAAAATAAAACCTTTTCTCGCCGTTCCTGTTACAATTTTTAGACTTGAAGCGTGTAATGATGACGTAGCAGGACGTATATTTGACGTAGCAGGAGGCATGAAGCAGAGACAATCTTTTTTAACTCAAAAAATTTAATTCTGGCTACAATAGTCACAATAAATTATTCTCTTGAAAATGTTTGAAATAAAAATTCTATGATATTTTCTATTAGAAAGGAATTTTTTTAAAAATAAAACCACATAACTCACAGCTGCTATGTCACAGGTTACCAGTCTCCAGCCTGCTCGGTCAAAGTTTACATTCCGGTCTTTTATGGTTAAAAAGCAAACTTGGACGTGGAAATTCTCTTTGCATTGGTTATTTGAAATTTGAGTTCACAGATGACAACAGTTATAATTCAAAAAGTAAAAAAAATGAGCTTGATAGGGACTTTAAGGGGCTAACAGTCGCCTAGTCAGTACAACTGGTAAGGAATCAGTCTGTCCTGGAGGAGGCCTGAGTTCAATTCCTGTTGCTGAACCTTCATTCAAGGTCTTTAAATAACTGAGGAGAACTAAGGTTCTGCCTTTGCTTTAATACCTGCAAACAGTAAGACCTTCACATCTTGTCAGATAAGGATGTTAAACCGTAGGTCCAGGGTGGCAGATCTCAAAGGGACCCAGAGTCCATTGCATGTTCTCCTGTGACTCCTTGAGTCAAATGCAAACTTTTATCAAAGACTACAATATATAATTAGCAAACAACAGACTAACCTCTTCAGTTCGTCTATTGCCGTTGGCAATGACTGCAATGGCATATGTATTGGATCAGGGCCGTTTGCATACACATAGGTATGGATATGTTTCACTAACATCCGAACCACTCTAACATGTTCTTCTGATGGCATGAAGTATTCCTAAAGAAAAAGCAAAGTATTCTTAATGGAAGAGTCTACTGAAAAACCAATTCTAAACCTGATAAAAACTTAAAAATTCCCCTCGACATTTTAGGAGAAGCTGAAAAACTCTGGGAGAATTGAAAAATCGATCTAAAGTAACTAAGTAAATCGTTTTTGCACTAATGTTTTCAACCTACTCAAAACATCTTCTTGAACCTCAAAAACTAAATGTACATTTTAGTCATCTCTGTACTAACTATTTAAACCCTCTTAGTCCAAAATATGACAAGTGTTGTATTGGTAAGTTCTCCCAACCGACATGCATACTCTTCATTCAATCAGTTTGGGAGAATTTTGCTTTTGATCACCAACAGTTTACCTTGTTTGACCAACTGACCACTTCAAAAAGATGACAGCTGTACATTTAGCGACAATACCATGTGACCTAACATCACTCAGGAAACCCAAGTTGATGGAATTCTACCTTGTACTAACAGTACCTTTTTCATCAAACTTGAAGTTTACAAATTCTCTTTGTGCACTTTTTAATAGGCAAGTAGGGTTTTTCATGCGCTAAGAACTGTGGGTAAATGTTCTGATTGCCATCTTTTTTAGAATGGTCAACTCAATTCCATTCTCTGATGAGAGAGTGGCATATTTTACATGAGTTATAGAAGAAGTTAGATGTTGATAAATGGGCTGGAAATAAACGAGTTAAGCCATAATCATATGCATGTTTTCACTTGACTAAAATTAAGTTTGACACAACGTTTTGCCACTCTGAATAGTAGAATACTAATATGAGATTCTTACCTTGCCATGCAACAACACATTTGAGGTCACTGATTCAATGGTATTTTGATTCAGCCAGAACTCACACAGAATCTGTTGCAGGAAATAACAATCCGAACGGTTCATAGTATGTACTATCATTCTAATTTGGGTTATTCCAACTATTCCGGAATAGGTATAAAATTTTGAAATTTCTTCCAGATTGTCACAATGAAGAACTCTGTTTCAAATTTCAAATTCAAAAGAGTTTATTGCTGACAAATGTATTTTTTGAAACTTTGCAGGAAAAACAGAATAGGCCCAAATAAACGCACCCTTAGTAGTTAGTACAATAACTGCTATGATTCTAGTTTGACACTTTCAAAAAATAAAGGTCATTGCTGTTACTAATATTATTATTATTATCAAAAGTAGTTTCATTTTCTCTTTTCCTAGCATAATGCAAGCTATTAAAACAAGGTGTAGAAAGGGATGCTTATTTTGAGGCATAGGAACATTACCAAGTTCAACTCTAGGAATTATAATGGTTTAACTCTCGCAAAGTTTTACTGCACTGCATCTCCGTAAGTCTATCTCTGCAGTAAATTCACTGATTATTCAGCAAAAAGGCAGATAATTTTGTGCAAGTATATGGATTGGTTCTTTTTTTCTAAATGTTGTTACCAATCTAAGTTCTGCCAATTTTCCATGACTTTCAATGACCCTAATCAAAATTCCATGATTTTCCAGGATTGGAAAATGAAATTCTAAAACTTCATGACTTTCCAGGTTTTCCATGACCTGTAGCAACCCTGATTTATATATCAGGCATTAAATGCATTTTCCAGGATACTGATCCACCTCAAACATTTCTATCCCCATTTCTTTAGCCAATATCTAACCTGTATGAAGGTTTCTGCTTTCCATGTCTCAAGTGATGTATGATCTAAACCGACATGATGGTGATGTGGTATGTGGCTTGAGGTTGAGGAGGCAAATCTTATCAAGCCACTAAACTGGTTTCCAGGTAGATTTCTTCCAAGGGAGGCTGAGCTTGTACTGGGCCTATGGCAATGCATTCAAGTTTTGGTATTTAAAGTATTAAAAAGCTTGTTAACCTAGCCTCATTAATTAAAAAAATATAAGATATCACTTTACAGTTTCATATGAATTCAAACTAAACAAAGTAGTTTTAAACTGAAAAAGATTCTTTATAATGGATGGAATCATATATTACTTCTCTTATATATAGTGAAATGAGTTTACGAATGGAATGAAGAGAGAAATATGTTGCTATGTGGACGAGAATCCTGGGTACTAGTATATTATACAAGAGTTGTCAAAGCATGGGAGCTTCAGTATGGTCTAAGCTTCATCTTCTGTTAAATTAGAACAGTTTAACTTTATGACTGTATATCGTCGGCTTCTTTTGTACCTCAGTTGTTGTTTTAAGCGTGTCTGGGTCTGACTAGGCAGTCAGTTGCCCGGGGGGGTACTCCCTATATTGGGATGGTAGGTATGACTGTCGTCAGGAGCCCATAACTTATGTTATATAGTTATGGGCTCCTGCCAATGTATTTTTTAGGGGTTAAAATTGCCAGTCCGGTAGTTTTTAGAGGTTATAAAAACAAATCCGGTGTTAAACCAAGAGCCTGGTATTTTTTGAGTTTAAAAACGCAAAGCTATTGGACTGCTTGCAGTTCATTGTTTTAGCAAACGTGTGTACTGATAAGAAGTTCTTTGGCAAACATTCTACTATGTGCATGCCTTTATTTACTGCATATCACATTCAGAACAACAAGAGGGGACTTAGTGCCCACCCACTAGTTACCCAGGGAAAAATTTCAGCTTTCAATTGGTATTTTTTAGGGTAATTTTAAGACCAAAGGTATTTTTTAGGGTAGAAAATTTTTATTCCTAGGTATTTTCTAGGGTATTTTGGGGACTTTTCCGATGGTCACTTCCTACCCTTTTAACCCTGAAGTAGCCCCCCCCCCCTGGGGTAAGTTGTTGCTTAGTGACTTGAGTGAAATAGAGGAATGATACTTGATTGTCTTATGATTCAACTCTGGAAGGATCAAAACATTTCAGCCCCAAACTGCTAGCCTATATCTGGTGGTGTGTAGACGGAAAAAAAGTAGTACTTATGTCTTGGTTGTTCTAATGAGTGAAGCTTGATCTGGATGGCTAATCAAGGCCCAACTTTTATTTAGTCTTCACATTGCCTAGTGAAGGCTACCAGTATGCACTTTAGCCGCTGTCTAATCAGGCTCAATTTGTGAAGCATTAGGCCAGTTTATATTAGTATAATAGATTTCGTGACAGGGAAAAGACTTGTAGATGAAAAACTGTAAGAAGCCTTCTAACCTGTCTAAAGAAAGGTAGCTACTATATAAGTTCAAGTGAATAACAATAAGAAACACACCCAATGCTGACAATGAAGTTGAAATTCTAACTTGAAGAGCACACCTATAGAGTGAACTTGTTATTTGTAAAACTAACAAGTTTATTATGTATTAAACAAATTAGAACTGGACAACCTTACCAACTGTTTGTAGCAAATGTAAAGTCAGGATTCAGTTGTCATACACTTTATCTAGAGCTTTTAGATTGTTAGTGGAAATGTTTATAAAAGTGACAACAAATTATAATCTCAATCCTAAAAAATTATTGGGTCCAAAAGGAAAAACAAACTACATAATTGAAGATATCTGGCTGGAAAATGGAAGACGAAATCTAAGAAACACTGACACCAATTACCATTGTGTTGAAGCCCTTGACATGGCACCCACTGGCGACTGGCTGAGGGCCTGAACGGGTGAGCAATCACTTGGAAAAAAATACTGCAAGTACTGCTCCAGCACTGATGTGAATACGCAGTCAACACTTGGAATATTATCAATATCCTAAGGAACATCAAGAAGGGAGTAACTCTGTGTTAGATGTTAGTATTTGCAAAAATATTTAGACATACTAATTTAAAAAAACTAAAACATACTGTACCTAATAAAATTCTACAACTAGTATTGCTTATCAAAAGTAAAGTGCTGCGAGTAAGGGTGTGATATCTATAGTCATTTGCAAAAAACATAGGATCAATAATTAATACCATTTACTGTTTAAGCAATAGATTATTGTGACACTACAGGCACTGTATCATATTGCGACACTGCAGGCACTAAAATCATCCATCGCCCTCCTACTCATGAGATAGACTACTAACGTGCAACACAGGGATCCCACAATGGACTGTAATAGTGTTGCTGTGAGCATGCAAAGTTTGCAGTAAAAACATAAAATATCTCACAAATCATTAACAAATAACTCTTGGCTATGGAGTTAAGCACATTCATATTAAGTTCTCTACTCAGGATATATGTACTCAAATTTTTTTTTAAAACCTTGGAAACTTGATTTGACACAAGTAATCAGGAAACAAGGAAAGTATTTAGAGGTACTTTGAGCAGCTCTTACCAGTTGAGTACTCTGTTGGTGCACCATGAAGTATGCAAAATGGAACATAAAATATTCAAATGCATCTAAATTGAAATGTTAAGGAATAGGTAAGCACTGTTTTTTTTAAAATTTAGCTTAACTACTCCCTGGTAGCTGGAGAACCCAACAGGTTTTACAACCCGATTACTGGACTCCTAGGTCCTATGGTGGAACGTCCTTATCTCAGAAACACAAAAATCTAACCCTTGGCAGATGTTAAAGCAAAGGCATCACCTTCTCAGTTATTTTAGGACCCTGAGTGAAGTTCTGGCACCGGGAATCAAACCCAGGCCTCCTGCACAACTCATGGTGCCTTATCAACTAGACTAACCAGGTGACAGGACGGGTATGAAGAATTTGTGAAACAAAAATACACCAGGTATAACTTAAATAAGAAACAAGCTGGTCGTAAAGCCATGTTAGGTCCCAACAATTTTTCACATACTGGGCCCGGTTACTCAAAACCTGATTAGTGCTAACCCAGTGTTAATTACCATGACAACCAATAGGTTTTGTTTAAGAGGAGTTAACCCTGGGTTAAGTTAATCGAGGTTTTGAGGAACCGGGCCCTGATGATGAATTGCAAAACAAAGTAAATGATATCAAAAAGTTTTCTGGTTGAATATTAAAAAACAATTGAGCTTTTGGTTGCCAACCCACTATCTTTCACATGTAAATTCTTTTATTTGTCAAAGGTTAATTCAGGGTTGGTACACCTTCAGAATTTCAAAAATCCAGGGTTTTCCAGCCAGGGCTCTTTTTTTCTTTTTCCAGGGCTTTTTCTAAGGCTCTTTAAACCCAGAATGAAAATAGTAATATTCACAATCACCTGTTCAAACAACACTTTTACTAGTAGTTGATGTTGTAAAAATTTGTATTTATTAACTAATAATAAAGACATGCAAATATTAAGTCTAAAATCTTAATTTTTAATAATTGAAACAAAAAAAGGCATCGTTTATCAAACTTGGTTTTTTCAAAAACACTCTAGTATGAAGTTTTCCTGGGATTAATAAAAAAGTTCTAGGGCTTAATAAAAAATTTCCAGGGCTTTAAAAATTTTCCAGGGTTTTCCAGGATTTCCAGGGCCCATATGAGCCCTGTTAATTGTAGGTTGACATTTGAAAGTTTATGTGTTTTGAAATATTCAACCAGAGAATGTTTTTAATATTTTTTAGTTTTTATGCCTCGTTGTAATTCCTCGATTTTCAAAGGATGAAGCTGTTGATGACTGTGTGAATGTAAATGAAGGACAAACTGTTGGTTAAATTGTTCTGTGTGCTGTGATTAATTACAGAACAAAGGTGATAGTATCATTAGTGACTGTTTGGATGTGAATGAAAGACAAACTGTATGTATTTAAAATAATTTTGTGTACAACTGATGGTGTTGATGACTGGTTGGGTTTGGATGAAAAACAAACTGTAGTCATTTGCTCTACCTGAAGGTTATCAACAAAAAGTAAAAAAACACATCTTTTTAAGGTCATTCCCCTGAAAAAAATCCACACATAGATTTTTTTTCAAACTTTGTCAGGTTGCTCTTTTGTATATG
>JAOBAT010111112.1:0-14523 GCA_026413305.1 Hydrozoanthus tunicans
TTTTTGGTCTAGCTCCACTTACTAAATTAGATTCTTGTTCCACAGTTTTGGGAGAGCGAAAACGGGAGCTAGCTGTGCTTCCAACATCCATTGTTTAGAAGCACATGCGAAAATGACTTCCACACTGAAAGTTACAACCCCTGACAGGCCAATTTTGAATAAATTACATACTAATTTTGCAGAAAAATGTTGAACGCAATTTAAACACAACAATAGATTGTTTGAGAAGCCATATCAAAAACTCATGCTTCGTGTTTCATCACCTTATCCAAACACCTTGAAAACAATAAAGACCTTGGGGCTTCGCCCCTCGGGACTTCATTATTTTGTCGGTGTTTGGAATGGTTGATGAAACACTCGCACTCGTTTTTGATCTATTATGTTACACTAACTTTGAAGCTTATTATTGCTTTTTTGAATCAAGTTCAGTAGACTCGAATAAATTGGCAAATAACTCACTATAGGGGTTATCTTGGAAAGGTTTTTAAAATTTCAAATTTTTACAACTGTCGCAGCACTCTTGATTTTTACTTTCACTGACTTTTAAAACTCATTTCTCAAGCAAGAAAATTTAATACTATCACACTGTTAAATTAGGAGTTTTTGTTGTCTGACAGCCTCACAGGCTTCATCCAAGTAATTTTTGACCTTTAAATCAATCACATACACATGAACATATAACTGTACCAATGCTGTCCAGCAAACTTGAAAAGGGAAGCATCTAGGCTCTTTTGCCATGATTAGGTTGACATAATTACTTTTTATGTAATAAAACAATTATCTCAGATATGGTCATTAAACCATAGACCCAGTCTCTCTTGATCTCCTATCGGGGGGCTAAAAAAAAAAAAGCCTAACACTTTTCTAAAAAGAGTAGGGTGATCCCGGTGTTGTACCTACTATTTATTTTTCACTAAATTTACACTCTACATGGGCCTTATAATTAATTTCTGAGTTTTGGAAGCCAAGCATCTCTACTGCAGGTTTTCAGAGTATAACTGTTCTTCTTCAGGGACACAAAGCTCAGTTTTTACCTTCGTCAATCCTTGTTTTTGACAAGAAGTAGCCCCCATCTCCAAGAAGTTACTTCACACTTCTTTCTATTAACATTATGCTTTATCATACAAACTTGTGTTTGAAATTTTTCCACCCTATACTACAGTACAACTCCATTCTATACTAATATTAATTTTAAAAGATTTTTCCAAGCTGCACCACTATTCTGCTCTATACTATAACTATAGACTTCCTCTACTCTTAACTGAGATCAACTCTTAATGAAAATTGATGTGAGCCACATATATAGCAATCAATTAAAATACTTCAAAAACACTTTATTATTATTATTATTACTAATATATTTATAATAACAATTTATTCTTTGTATGGTGATCTCATTACTTACCACTAGAGTGACTTGTTGAAAGAGTTTCATCAGCTGACCTTGAAAACAAAATATTTCTAACATTCGTATAATAATATAGTAAAAACAATGATAATAAAAAAACAATAATATAATAACAGTATTTAGAATGTGTTTTCGTACATTTTAGCATAAAAATATTAAGTTATTATTTATACATTTTAAAAATCTAAATAATTATAATTTAAAATTTTTTTGACACGCTTTTTCCGAAAAGTAGCCCTTTGGGTTTTTTTTATTATTTATGCAGAAAACTCACAGGGCATGGCATTGCTCCCTTCTTGAATTTCGAGGTCAAGTGCATTGGATTCAAGCTAAAATGCAAGATTATTTTAAAATAGCCAATTTGGTTCTACGTGCCTCTTTGGCTGTTTAACATCTCATATTTAATGCACACTCCAGGAATAATTGTTAAAACAATGAGGGGACATGGCTATAAAACATGAGCTTGCAAGAATCTTTGCCAATTGTTATCATCCAAACTGAACTTTAATTCTAGCTAGTCAACATACACACCTGCATCTCTTGGACAAAAATCACAGAATTTCCTAGATAATTAAATAACATTATTGTCATACAATTATTACTATGATTATTATTAATATAATTGTTATTATTATCACATTATTGAATGCAGTTAACTGCTCTTGAAATACAAAATTATAAGCAGTAAGCTTGTATGTATCTGGCTGGTGATAAAACAATCACTTTCAACACAGTGTTGCACAAACATGCTAATAAAGACTTTAAGCACCAGACATATGTGTTGCCACAGAGGTTAGCCAGAATCCAAAAAGCAGTTTTTGAAATGTACTTGCACACATTTTGCAGTGGTGGTAAAGGTCTCAGCGGCCGAGAAAAATCTTACCACCTTTGTGAGGATCACCACGACCACATGACGTGTGAATTCACACAAGTATGCATGATTTCCAGTTGGCCTCCATGGCAATGTGGACACTTGTGCTTAAGGTCTCAAACAATATGGAGACAGCCAGTAAATAAATAATGAATTGCACCATGGCTCACGAGTCAGGACCTAATGCTGGTACTGAACCTACAAAATAGCGTGAGCACCGATCGAGTGCTGCCATGACAGCTGTCTCCATATCAAAGTTTGCAAGTGTGTGCAGCACTGCTACTCTTGAAACAGCTTTGACCGATTAACTTACTGTGTTCTTTCTTGATTCAACAAGTGAGTATCAGATACCAAACGACCTTGAGCTAGCGATTTTCTGTTGAAATTACACAGATATTTCACTGGCGTTTAACATATATAAATTCCAAAACATAACACTTGTGTACGAGTCAATTCCAACCGCGAGCAAAAAAGAGTTAAACAATCTTTGATTTATTAGTGACGACCATTAGCTTTTATCCAGCGGATAGCTTATCCAGGCTTCGTAAAACCTGGCCAAGTTCGATAAAGTCAAACCATTTTGCATTACTCAGAATTTTACACTTTTAATACACAACTGCAAGCCATCACTTGATTTCAGGTTATCACAAAACATTGTTCATGGTACCAAACGCCAGTATCTGTGCAAGTCATACGCTAATAATACAAACAAAAGATGCAAAAGTTTCTATTAATGCCGTACTGCGCTCCCCGTACTGTTTGTTACTCGATGAGGCAGCTGTTCGAAATACATTTTTCGTTTAGAAGAAAAAATTAATCAATCAGGCTGGGAAAATAGAACTCGTACAGTCATTTGATCCATGCATCGTGGAATAGCGAAACTAGAGTCTTATTTCTATGGTATCAAGGACTTAACACTTACTTGATTTGTGGCGGAGGAGTTTGACACGGAGCTGGGTGGTAAAGTGAACGTTTCGACGACTTCCCCGCCATCTTGAAATTCCCGCTTCGTTTGTCTGCTCACTTACACAGGCTGCCCAGACTTGACATAGCAGAATTTCACAGCTCACCAGCCGACCGCTGATCAAGGGATACGATCAGGGTGAGCTTGAGATTTTTCTGTATTGATGCGAAGCCACGCGAGGATTGCACGACAGAAACCCGTCCCAAAACCCATCTAAATGACAACAAATGCCACAATTTACTAAGGTAAGAAAAATAATTTTATTTTATCGTCGACTCGATCATGTATTCTGGATAGCATCTGTCAAAAGATAAGCAATTCTGGTCGGTTTTTAAACTCAGTCTAAAGCGACCGTTGCAGGGACGTAGCATAGTTAATGTAGAGACTGGTTATGAAACCGTTGTTCGTCGTTTTCTTTTTTTTTCTAGTCCTGAAAGTGCACCAAATGCAAAAGGTATTGAGATGCAAATCAACAAGTAGCCAGTCAAAACATTCTGAAACAAAGAATGTGCACCCTCACGCGTACGGTTCGTTCAATCTCCAACAAAGCATCTTTTCACGCTCTTTGTTAAATATTCCAGTTATATAACCAGTCCCTAGATAAACAATGGGCGTAGCTTGGATTTCGAGGAAGGGGTTTCCAAATAGGTTCCAACGAAAACGATCGGTCTACCACCGTGATGTTCACTACTGTACAGAACAAAACGAAGAATTTATTTGAGGAACCAACAGTACATTACACTCTTGCTGGGATAAAATTACTGTAAAAAATAGGGGGGGGGGGGGTTCCTTGGCACGAGAGGGGGGATTCCTGAACCCCTGGAACCCTCCCCTGGCTAGGCCCCTGCATTGGAAATCTAAATTCAAGTTAATGATCTCACTTAAAATTGGCTGTCTAATGATTTATGATGAACTATTACACTTTCCATCGTGACCCCCCAAAATATTTTTTTGCTTCTGCTCCCATGCTAACATGTTAGTTTTCATCTGAGTGCTCTGCATGTGTCTAATATGCCCACCCAAACCCCAGGCCCATCAGAATTTTTTTTGCAAATGCACAGTTTCGATGTTAGAGATAAATTTTGAATTTACTGAACAATTACTGCACTTCTACACTAGCTATGCTTGCAGCTCTTCCCTCACCCCCCTTAGAAAAAGATTTTATTTTGACCAGCCCACACCCCCTCATTTCCTCCTGATGATATTATAGTTCCTGCACTTCTCCTAGTTAACCAAGTTACACACTTTAAGTGTTTAAATTTAGCCCAATCCTTTTATATTTATTAAAATATATGAAACCCCAATGTCACGATATAATTTTTCATAACTTCAGATATTTGTATACCACAGTTTTGAAACTAAACACATTAATTTTGTAATTCACTAAGTACTGATGA
The DNA here is from genome assembly GCA_026413305.1 of Hydrozoanthus tunicans. NCBI lineage: Eukaryota > Metazoa > Cnidaria > Anthozoa > Zoantharia > Hydrozoanthidae > Hydrozoanthus > Hydrozoanthus tunicans. Next base: position 4,641 of record JAOBAT010111112.1, read on the forward strand.
TGCCAAGAGCCCGGGTACTCCCTATATTGGGATGATAGGTTTGACCGTCGTATTTTTTAGGGGTTAAAATTGCCAGTCCAGTATTTTTGAGGGGTTGTTAAACAAAATCCTGTGTTAAACCAAGAGCCTGGTATTTTTTAGGGTTTAAAACGTGAAGGTATTGGACTGCATGCAGTCCTGTGTTTTAGCAAATGTGAGTACTGAACAAGAAGTGAAGACAAAAGTCCTGAAGTCGGCGAATGCCCAATTACGTGCATGCCTTTATTTACTGCATATCACATTCAGTGCAACACGAGGGGACTTAGTGCCGACCCGCTAGCTACCCAGGGAAAATTTTCAGCTTTCAAATGGTATTTTTTAGGGTAATTTTAAAACCGAAAGGTATTTTTAGGGTGGAAAATTTTTATCCCTTGGTATTTTTTTGGGTGTTTTTGGGACTTTTCCGACGGTCATCCTTACCCTTTTGACCCCAAAGTAACCCCCCCCTGGGGCCCTTAGTTTCAAACCTGTTGTAATTTCTTGAGAGTTGCTGAGTCTAGTATTATCTTGACCTTTGGGAACATTATACTTGATATTTTGCATACCAAATTAATCATTAATCATAAATGCACGTCTCTAATTTATGTTCATGTGTTTATCATTCTAACACTCATATTTCAAAAAATATCAATTTTTCTCCCTTTATTATAACAAATTACCCAAAGAACACAGTTAACCATTTGCAATATCCAAACATAAATTTATTCTTTTCTTTTTCCAATGATAATATATATAAATATATATTTATAAACATGCATGTAAGTATCTAAGGCTTGTTCTGATATTTCTATAAAGTTTAAAGTTTTTCTCAATCATATCTGTTATATTAACTACTTTTTGCCTTCATCATGTTCTTTTGGGTATTTTCCCCTGTTTTCTCCATTCCCCTCATCACCATCCTCCTCATCCTGATCATCCTCAACACTAAACTTTTCTCCACTTGCTCCATTCTTTTTATCTGCCTTCTCATCATCCCCAGAAGAAGTATCTTTTTTGGTACTATTTTTTTTCTTTTTTCCCAAAACAAATTGTGCTACCCCTGCCACTGCTGCGGAGGCCGCACCACCCACAACTGGAACAGCTGACCCCACCCCTACAGCTCCCGCACTCTGAAGAACAGCAAATGTGCTCCCTGCAGCAACATTGCCTATTGTTGACATCCAGGCTGCTGCAATGCTCCCCCCGACCACTCCTGCGCTAGTGAAGCCTACAGCAGCAAGGGCAACTGGTGCCAAGACAGCAGTAGCAGCCCCGCCAGCCACTCCTACACCAGCAGCAATTGCTATCTTTTTCCATGGAATCTCTTGAAAAGAAAAACAAAGTTTGTAATAAAATGTTTCTACTCTCAGCTGCATTCTTGTGACACCAGACAAATCACAAGTCATGCAACATGAAAACAGAAGCTCTACATTTATTTATTTAAAGAAACCTTAAATTGAAGTTTTTTTTACACAACAGGCAACCACCCCAAACTCAGTAAACAATTAAGTTTTTTCCAAGACCCATTCCTCTTTTGTGACATTCAAAGTTTCACTATATATGTGAAAGGAGCCTGGGAGTTTCCTATAAAAAGGGGCACATTTTTTTTACTTTTCTTCATTCTCACCATGCTCGCCTTCCTTGTCGTCATTCTTGTCACCATTCTTGTCGGCATCCTTGTTGTCATTCTTGTCAGCATCCTTGTCATCATTCTTGTCACCATTCTTGTCGGCATCCTTGTCGGCATTCTTGTCGGCATCCTTGTCATCATTGTTGTCACCATTCTTGTCGGCATCCTTGTTGCCATTCTTGTCGGCATTCTTGTCGCCATTCTTGTCGCCATTCTTGTCGCCATCCTTGTCGCCATTCTTGTCGCCATCCTTGTTGCCATCCTTGTCGCCATCCTTGTCACCATTCTTTTCAGGTTGGGAATTAGAATGCCTGAAATGAGACCAGTATAAATATATACATTGGATTTTTCAATGCCACCCAATATGAAGTAAGTCCAGGTTGGAAGATCGAGAATCTTAAGCTATATGGATCCCCAAAATTAGTATCCTTATCATTGGTCACCATTGTCATAACTGTCATCATCATCATATGCATCAACATCATTATCAATATTTCTTCTTATTATAATTAATATCACCATTATTATTAAGTACTACTGTTATGACTTTGTTATTAATTCAAGATAAATGGGCATGCTCAGAGCCAGAATAAACAACTGGGAATGGACTTTGCAATAAGCTAGTGTTACAAACCTTGAAGTCATAGTTCCACCAAACCAATATGAATATGTACTATGCTTCAATCTCTGCTCTCAGGTTACTGGTACAGTTTGTGCTTTGGTATTTAAAGAGTAGTCAAAATGTTCCAGTTATAGTAATGTGGTCTGGAACTGCAAATTAAAGTTGTAGGCCTCCTGCAAAACATCCATTTGGAAAATCATTTATGTAAAAGCACACTTTTGTTTGAAAAACTCTCAGGTTTGAAGAAATCTCCTATAAGTGGCTACGCCAAACACCAAGAAGTTAGGGGTGGTGGAACACTCACCCTGGGGCTAGTGAAGCTATAGCTGCTTCAGTTTTTCAGTGATTTTTGAATTTGAACAACAATCCAACAACATAAAAAATCTTTTATTTCACCTTGGCTTTAGATAAGGTGCTGGCTACCCAGTATAACCATGAGGGGGTATACTAGCTGGGGAGCCAGAACACATTTTTAATTTTACATATTTATAACAGCACAAAAAATAAATAAATAAATAAATAAATATTAAATAAATAAAAATAACATCAACTCGTAATGTGGAAAAACAATGATTAAGTCAAAGAAAAAACACAGCACATTTTTACTTGTTTATAAAAACAGAAATAATAGGAGAAAGAATAATTTGGTGAATAACAACAATTTGCATGAGAGTATTGTTTCACACAAAAACATTTTATATATAGTACACTATGCTGTTCGGCTCATTCTTCCTTTTCCTCTTTAGATAGCAGTCCCATTTACCCTCTGCTGGTCCTAAATAGCAGCTATATAGAGATTGCCAAGAAATCTGGGCTATATATATTGCCAGCTAAAATAAACCATTTACTCAGACAGCAAATTATTGAATATTCAAACAGAAAATATCTTGGTCTAACAGCTTGTTTCTGTGAAAATGTCTCAGTCTTTACCAAGTAATTACATACTAACACACTGCGTACATCTTTGGCCTAAAAATATTCAATAACTTTTCCAGGACCATGTGAACAAAATTCAAGGACCTAAAAGTCTAAGAATTATAACTGAAAAAACTAAATAAAACTGCCTTGATTGCAGCAATAGAATCTTTGCCAATCAATATATAATGCAACTAATGTAATCTTTTCTCTGGGATTTAAAATACTAAAAACATGAAGTAAAAGCAAGCTAAGATAAATACATTAAACTATTATATCTTTTGGTGCATATGAAAAAAACTGACTTTTTTCCAGGACCTTAATCCAGGTCTTTTAGTAGTTTTCAAGGTTTTTCAGGCCTGGAAAATGAATTTTGTTTTGTCCTTGTCTTTCCAGGTTTTTTGAACCCTGTACTAGTTCATGATCAGTAATATATTGACTGAATACTTAAAACTTAATTTGCAAATATCAGTTGTGGTGTTTTTAATTTTGTATGTACAAAATGCCCTTTTCCTTTTATTGGTGGTAGCAAAAAAAAATTTGATTATGATTTTTCTTCATGGTTATTATTTGCGATTAAAGTTCTGTAAAATCACTTCAGTTTCATTTTAACCATGCAATCGGGAGGCTGGTAACTACTCTGATCTGGTCTGTGATACAAAAGCAGAATTTACTTTATTGTTGATCACCGGTTGATACCTGTGGATTTGTTTTTTTATATGTAATCGACTGATCGGTTTTTATAAGGTAAATAAAGAACTTATTATTATTATTATAGTTCCATCAACATCTAACTCCTCCTCTGAGATAGATGTTCAAATTGTTTTTTTAAAACTGAGTTCTCCATAAAATTATTCAAAAATATATAAGGCTAGAAATGTATAAAAGTTATTATAAACAAACGTTTTCGGATCACTTGTCCATCTTCAAGTTATGAAATGCGGGTATAAAGTTTTCGTTTAAGTGGATTGTGAAACAAAAGAGTCATCGTTAAGTAATTCCTCTAGGGAACAAGCAGAGTTCAAAGGACTTAATTTGTTTATTAATTTAACTCTTTTGCTTCACAATCCATTTAAATGAAAACTTTATACCCGCATTTCATAACCTGAAGATGGACAAGTGACCCGAAAACATTTGTTTATAATAACTTTTATACATTTCTAGCCTTATGTATTTTTAAATTGTTTTTTTCATAACACAATTTCTCTGCCATTACTGATCCGCTAATTGGATTATATCCCGTTCCAGTGGTAAGGCCTCATTCGAATTTATATATGTTGTATTCACTCATATGCCACTGAAGGACAACACTCCATGATTTCTATTAAATAAACTGATTATCAAGCATTTAAATTTTGATCAGTTATAAGTAGATCAAAGACAATGAGAAGGGGAAATCCCATTTCAAGTTCATTTCATTTTTATTTCAATCAAGTGCACTTCCTTTAACACATATTTTTCTGTTTTAGAAAATTAAATTTGTTTTTGTTATAAGTTAATTAATTTCAAGTATTAATACCGAAATTAATTTTAACTCGCTACATTTTATGTAGCGAGTTAAAATATAATATGCTTGGTAACTTGATATCTGAATATTCATGTAGTTGTTTTAGAATTGCTTAATTACGTGCTGATCTTAGTGATGTTTCGAACTTAATATTTGGAAACATGTGCACAAATTTGTAAACAAACCCCCCAATGTTAGGCTTAGCTTCATAAACAAGATTAAGCTAAAATTGGGGGTTGTCTAGAAATATGTGCACATATATTTCCAAATAATAACGATTCGCTGAAATTAGTTTAGTTAAACAGCTTTGAACGTGCTTTTCAATTAAATAATCCCAAAAATATATACAGGAGCTAAAAGTTGATCATCGAGTGGCAAAAGCATTGCCAGTGGTTTCGCGGCCATGTTTGTCTACGTACTCTCTTCGATCATTATGGAGTGGTAAATTAAAACGGAAATTATTGTTTTATTACTATTAATATTGGTCTGTTCGCGCAGTCGTATAGTCATTTTGTTAATTACTCAGATGGCAGTTTTACTTGACCAAAACGAAACTTTTAAAACCACTCGCAGTACACAAGAATCAAGACTTACCTGTAAAGTCTCAGAAGTACAGCGAAGCCGAGCGAAGTCTGGGAACTGTTTCGGTTCCTTGCCTCGTTAGCATACGCACTCTTCTTTACGATTTAGTTACAGAAACAAACCTTCTGAAAATGAAATGTTTCTGCAGAACAAACTTTTTCTGAAAATTTGAGATTGATATTTGATGCCCGGTATTAAATCATTCCATGGTGTGTTTCTAAAAATTGGAAATTTTATAAAAAAAATGTATGGCTCATATAAAGGCGTTCTTCCCAACAGCAGTTTTGAAGTGATTTCTTCTTGAAAACCTTTAATTTAACTAAAACGATGGTATTTTATTGAAAATCAAAGTTGCAGCTCCAACAGGTAGCAAAAGCAAAGCCAAAGGAAATCAAAGAGGCGCCGCCCAACAGACGAGAGAAGTACTCAATCGTATTTAAAACGGAAATTCCATCACAGATATACCTGAATCGGTTCTAAGAACGTTCGTAAGAATACAATTATACCCACTGCACATCAGGGCCTAGCTGTTCAAAGGGCGATTAGCACTAACCCAAGAATAAATTTTTAACCGACATTTTTGCTGCCAACCTTGCGGAAACTGATTTGAGCTGTAATTTTTTCCTTGTAAAATCAAAACAGCATTTAACAGGAACTGTAAACCTAATTCCTTTGAGAGGAAACCTGGTTTTTGGCTTAAGCAAGGGTTTGGAGCCTTTGAATAACCCAGCCCTATTCTAATGTAGTATCTTTGAGTAAATGTGGAAGTTGGATTTACATTTTTATCATGCAAACAATAAAATCCGCTAATACTTTCGCCTTCTACACCGCATGCTCTCGAGCTCAGGCAGTCTTCCGTCTCTTTCTCCCCTAGGCCTAGCAACAAAATCTTAATGTTCAAGTGCAAACATTGTCAGAAATGGCATTTTACTGGTCAAAAATTTCGAATTCTTTTTCAGCACACGTGCCATGTGCTTCCCCCTCGATCCCTCCCCCAAGAGCTCCAAACTTTTTGTTTTCAGTGAGTGTATACTTTCATATGCAAGACTTTTTAGAAAAAGCTGTACTGAATAGTTTTCACAAGATACTCGTTTTAGATAGTTCGAGGATTTTAAACTCAAAAGTTAACTCTTAAAATGTTCAACAAAATTGTCAGTACTTGGATTTCTTGTTTTTGATTCATACAACCGGAAACTTAAATATGTTTTATAGAATCGGCCGCTACCAGAATCATAAATGATGAATTAAAAGCTTGTACATGAGGCTTTTTATAAATTGTACATCAACCGAAAAAAAGTTCCAATATTTTCTGCAGTATCCAAAAGCTAGGCTTCCTACAAAACATCCAATCGGAGAATGACTTACATAAAAGCACACTTTTGTTTAAATAACTCTTAGGGTTGAACAAATCTCCTATAAGTGGCTAATAATAATAACATGATAATAATAATAATAATAATAATAATAATAATAGTAAAGGCTTTATTAGAGCATTTCCATAAAAAAAAGTGGTTCTTCATCTCTAATGCAAGACTAAGTTTACAATATACGGAACAACATAAAATTTAAAATTGCAACAACTTACTTAAGCTAAGATAAAACATAAGCAGATTCTAAAAAAACTACATTTTGGAAAAAGCCTTATTGTCTAATAAAACCCTTATTTCACTTTTAAAAACTTTAAAATTGATTGAGTTCTTGGTGGCAAGAGGTAGAATGCCACAAGAAACTCTCAGAGACTGGTACAGCTATGGCTGGCCAGTTTTTCAGCAAGTTTTGAATTTGAACAAACAATCCAGCAATGTACAGAGTATAGTTTCACACAAAAAACATTTTGTATAAATTATACACTATGCTGTTCGAATCAATCTTCTTTTTTATTCTTCAGATTGCAGACGCACTTACAAAAGCATTCCGCTGTTTGTATATATAGCCAGTTAAAATTTTATCTTGAAAAGTCCATTAATTCAGAGAGCATATTATTGAATATATAAACTGAAAATATCTTGGGTCTGCTATCTGAGGAATACAAAAGAAGATTGATTCAAACAGCACAGCAGACCCACTTACAAAAGCATTCTGCTAGCCCTGAGTATAGTAACTATATAGAGATTGCCAAGATATCTGCATGGGCTAGCTACATATAGCCAGTTAAAATTTTGTCTTGAAAAAGCCATTAAGTCAGAGAGCACATTATTGAATATTCAAACTGAAAGTATCTTGGTCATGGTAATAATTAAAATAACAGCTTGCAGTTTCTGTGAAAATGTCTCAGTCTAATTTACTAAGTAATTACATACTAAAATAACAGACTTTGTACTCAATTAAGAACTTTTCCAGGACCCTGTGAACAAAATTCAAGGACCTAAAAATCTAAAAACAATTATGTATATAACACCATTACAAAGTGAAATGTATTTATTAACATCTTTATCATGAATTTATTTGTAATCAATAGAAAGCCAATAGAGAGAATCAGATTTTCAGGATTTGGGTTGAGAGAGTTATTGAATCAATAATTGATTCATTAAAATTGTAAGATTGAGTCTCTATGCACGTTTCTCTTTTTTCTGCACTTTTCGTTTCCGTGAAATATCAGCTTTACTGGAGTACTTAATCTAGCTTCAGCAAAAGCTGCTATTTCTAAAGGGTCTAAATAATCACGATGGTCACTCACACTCTGCCATCAGACCACCAGGGGGATAGTATTTAAATTTGTTTGCAAATTAAAGGTATATCATGCATAAAGGCAGCCAATGCTTAAAATCAGAACTCGAATAAGTACTCTTTAGTTATGAGTTGCCTTTAAAAAGCAAGAAAGCTATTCAAAAGAAAAGAAAGTTGCTCTAAATCCAAAAAGTTGCTTGAAGGACTAAAATTGCTTAGAAGTTTCCGAGCAACTGTGGACAGCCCTAGTGGTACCCATAGTTCTTGTGCCACAAAATCTAAGTGTTACCTAGTTATATCTGAGAGTTTTCAAATTTCTGACTTACAAACGCATAGGAGCTGGAGATCTACTTTCAAATACATTTATTCTACTAAACCGGTTATCATGCTTTTAAATCTTGATCAGTTACTCAGGTCAAAGAAAATTAGAAGGGGGAAATAACCGGTGGGTACTCCCTATAATCATCTGTAGAAGCCGATCAGATGTAATAAATGGCCCTAAATGTAATAAAAGTTTGATCCTAAGTGTAATAAGGGTCCTAAATGTAATACATGATTGGTCTTAAATGTAGTAATTAAAGGTCCTAAATGAAATAAAACAGTGGTCCTAAATGTAATAAACCTCTAATTACACTTACGGTCTAACATCGAGGCTTAAAATGTAATAACCATTTTAGGAAATTAAATTGCTGTGGCTATATGCCCGACAGTCGGGAACGGTCTCAGATTTACTAAATGCCCGTAAGATCTTAAATATTGTCATTTTTTGAGCATCCAGACACATTCTAATAACCAATAAGTATTACATCATTGTTTAAAAATGCCGAGCGATCTCAGAGTTGTTGTAAACAACACTATCAGAAGCAGGCTGAACCAGTGACACGTCACAAGTTTTTAAAATTTTTCTAAGTGTCAAAATGTTGTCTAGTTTATGGTATATATGCTCAAAGGTGGGGAAACATCATTCTCCCGTACAAATAACAGCTCTGAGATCGCTTGGCACAAACATCAAGTTAAAAGCAGTCGTTTCATGATCGCGACTAATAAGCCGCCATGCCTGTTTACGCACCCTTGGTAAACAAAAAACGTGGCCGTGGTTAGCGAAGTTGTTCCATTGCCATTGATCTGTTCGCGCAGTAGTATAATACATTTTATTTATTACACAGATGGTTGTGCTTGACTCGACCAAAACGAAACTTTTAAAAACACTCGCAGTACTCAAGAAGATTTACCTGTAAGCCGAAGAGATTAGAGAGCAGAGCGAAGGAGACTTAGCCGAGCGCAGCCTGTGAACTGTTTCAGTTCCGGGTGAGTTACCAATATAGGCGAGTGTTCGTCATTAGCATATGAGGTGAATAGACCAGTTTCGATATCTTAAAATTCTTTCTTGAATACTCACTTTTCGATGCGGATGCGATTTCTTTTGTTTTATTCCCCAGAGCCTCGTATCCAAGTAAGAATTTTAAAGTTTGTTTTTTGCGCAGTAAATTAAAAATGCGCAATGCAAAACTATGGAATGACCTTAACTGCACGCGACTGTCACGGACGTGGAGAATGAGCGGGAATTTAACGATTTAAAGGGCTGGGTAAGATTCGCTCCCGGGGTTTTTTTGCGCGGATCGAAGATGGTAGAGATTGAGACTGCGAGAGGAGATTAAAAGAAGGTATTTTCATCTTCTTGTATATAAGGTAGTAGTTTCTTTCTATGCTCTTCGAGTGTTTTTGAAGAAGCGTTAGGAAATATGATACTCCAAAAGTAGCTCCTTAGGGAAGAAGTCAAAACAATGGTATTTTTAAGGAACCCAATTTTGTCAGGGGAGGTGGTGGGTGGCGGCACGTACCCCCCTACCCCACCCCTCCCCACGTTTTCAGAGCTCAATTTCTCAAAACCTGATTTAGGGGTATTGGTTTTTTATTGTATTATAGACTCTTCTCTCCACAA
>JAOBAT010111123.1:0-14521 GCA_026413305.1 Hydrozoanthus tunicans
GGGGACTTTTCCGACGGTCATCCCTACCCTTTTGACCCCCCCCCCCCCCCACTTCCTAGATTTCGCAAGGGAACTTGGGAAAAGTTTTGGCATTAATCATTTATGCGCATGCCTGGAATTATTTTGGCCAATGTGTTATTCTGCTGCGACAGTAAGTATGGGGAATGGCGACGACCCTGCAAGCTAGAATTCAGAGTTTAGGCCAGAAATTGGAAGAAGAAAACGAGTCGAGACGAAAAGAATTCTCCGGAAATGAAAAAGATAAAAGATCAGGTCGTTCTAAGCCTCCACCAGAATTGCGAATCAATCCTATGCGAAAACCGCGTCCAGGTAAATCTTTCTATATACCACTACGATAAGTTAGACATGATGTATCGAAGCTCGCAGGTTTCTGTGTTTCGTCTCAATGATGTCACCCTAAACTAAGTACGGTGCAGGTTCTTTGAGTGTCTTTATGACCTGCATTGTCTTAATTCCGTACAAGAAGTTTGGGAACTTAACATTCCCTGCGTTTGCGATTTGTCTGTTCTATTCGGTGACTTGGCACTTTCGCGTTCATCCCGACTCAATCAGACTTTCAAAATCGTCTGGTGCCTGTAATCATCGTTGTTTTTGATATGATTTCGTGCCGTTTATCTTCAAATTAAAGTTTTGTGTACGTAGAATTATTGAATTTGAGTACGGAAAGGAAAATTTCTTGAGATTCCATTGTGAGAAAAATTTTATATTCATCAGTCGATTTGTTTATGTTCAATTTCGATCGCTCCACAGAACTTTTTCGCTTCATGCTTCGTGATTTTTAAGGTTCTTGCAAGTTGTGTTTTTGGCCAAGATGTTTTATTTTCTGCAAGTAGTTTGTGCGGTGATAGATGTCGTCTTGTTTGCAACAAAAAAGAACTTCCAAATATTTTGTTGCATTTGAAAGGTCGCTGTAATCTTCTGGAAGAAACGTGTGCCAGTTATAAGTGTTTTGAACTTGATCGCGAGTTTTTCATGGACATCGTGCTTAACGATTCGTATGAACTCTGCAGGTATCATTCATCAGGAAATTGATAAGTACCTGCTGGAACTTCCCCGGGTCAGAAAACAGGCATTTAAAGTATATCAGAATTCGATCAACCAAAGGCTTTTTGTTTGTTAGATTTTTTTGGCTGACCCTGAGTCGCGTGTTTATAAAACTCGTTATTGTTTTTTGCTAACATGACGGCAAGGAGCGAGTTTTGGTTAATATTTTGTTTTCGTTTTTGTCGTTTTCGTTTTATAACCTTGGCTAAGTCTATTCATGCATTCATAACTTAATCTAAAATGTTGCACTCCATGAGCGCCTTCAAAGATTCGAACAAAGTTCAAGGTTTGTACAACTTATTTGTTGCTTATCCACGTACAAATGGCATGCCGTTAATCTCTACTTCTAAATAGTTTGTTTCACTTTTTTGTTTGCTATGGAAATAAAGGTCGTGTGAGTTTTTTAAAATATTCTTTGCTCTTTAAGTTTTTGCAGGATGTTTAGTTAGTTAGTAAGTGAGGGAATACCCTTTGGCAGTTGGGCAGATTGGTGTTGTTTTATTGTGTTCGAGAATATACAGTACATTATTTCGTAAAATTCGCTCTTTATTATTGTTTGCTATCCTGATTCGAAATTAAGCTATACTGGTACACAGACTGCCCAGCCTCCAGATACCTTTTAAAGTGCATATAACGCTAACATCTTTTTTGGGATCAATTCATTTCACATACATTTTAAAGTACTTCTGCAAAAATTTTTCGAAGTTTGTCCAGGTTTTCAGCTGTCTTGGTTCATGACTGGGTTTTCGGGGGACTGGGTTATGTTGTCATATCTGACTCAAAACATCAAATAAATGAGATCTTTCTACAAAGGTACGAAAGAACTGAGAACTGTATGAGGAATTGGAATGTACTTCTGAATAAAAAAACTCTGACTCATTCGTGTCCATCTTGCTCTGTTTTGATCCAGAGATGTCCAAGAATGACATCATAACCCAGTACCCTTAAAACATGGTCGTAAACCAACAAAACTTGAACTTCAAACATGTGTAAAAAATGGAGAATACAACCAATTTCAAAAATTCTTCTTTTAAACATCCTTAGTTTCCAAACACTTTTAGTGATAACAAAAATAATTGTTAGTATTATAGGCAATTTAAAATCTGAATAAAATTTTCCTGGGTAGAGAACTCCCTTGAAAAGTGGGTAGGGGATCTCGATGGAGGGATTTGAAAATGACCCTAAAAGGTACACATGAAATAACAGCATGGCTAAGGGTACAACCATATTTAATCAGCCCCGACTTTTGGTGTAAATTCATATTGAATGCCATATATTTGTCCCTCAAAGGTGTGGAGTCAGCCGCAAACCCTAAAAGTTATGTGAGGGTCTCATTTTTTACCCTAAAAGGTCTGTTGAGCACCCGCAACTCAAGGGGTCCCCCTGGGAAAATTTTCTGAGGGATACTGTTTTAAATGCCGAAGGTGCCTTTTTACTAGGGGGGGGGGTTAATCCGCAATCAACCCCCAGGAAGTTTTAAATCTAGAGGCTCTGAAATACCATCTCTGTTGTTTCAAACAAAACAGTTTCTGTCAAAAATTTTCAGCAACTTGATCACAACTTTTGAGGGTTTGTTTAAATAACAAACTTTTCTGTTGGCTCACAAAACAATTGATGTTAATGAATAAGATACCATCCCTAAAAAATAGTAAGTAAAATAAAGGGTTTTTTAGCTCTTTGTGACTACTTAGCTAACCAATAGTTCTTCAACAGGTACTAATTACTCACTTCATTGCAGACACCGCCACATTGGGCTCAAGCATTAAGTCACAGGATTCAGAAAATATGCGCTTTTGTTTGGTTTTAACCCCACATTTTAGTTAACATCTTTTCAATTATTTTTGACACTTTGTTATGAGCTTTTTAAAAATTTTTTATCAGATTAAAACAAAATTTTTATGTACATCTTATAAAACTAGCTTAATTAAAAAAATATTACTGCCAACTCGGCGCATTGGCCCTGTATCCCATTTTTTAGCAGTGTTGGTTTTTCAAGGTACTGGGTTGGTACAATGTATAACTGCCGTGCATGTCTAACAATTATATTATGTGACCGTCTGGATTTCATACATTAACGCTTTGGAGCTTAACAGGTTGATACTAATGGGTAGCGAATGGTTTTTCTAACGGTTTGAAGGCTTTCCTTAATGCTCTTAACAGGTTTCCGTAGTTTCTAACAGTTTGCTTTAACACTCTAACTGTTTGCCTTAACCCTCTAACATTTAGTGGTAACGCTTCTAACACTTGTATGCTTAATGGTTTTAGATGTTTAACAGCCTTTAATGGGAAAGCGTTAATGTACCAAATCCCGTGGATGGTCACATATTCTAATTGAATTTTGTGTTTGACAAAATGCTTCTATTGCAGATAAGCTGTCATTTGATCTAAATGCACCACCCATAAGTCCAAGACGCCGCCAGGCAGCCCCTGTCATTCAGCTTCCTGTTAGCAGTAATACCACTGAGGTTGACAGGTATTTTTTTTTGTGCTGTATTTAATTTCTTAATCAGTAAGGTTTTTCTAGCTCGCAACAACTTAAATAAATTAGCAGAATGAGATTCAGATTTTGACGTTTCGGCATCTTCTCGATGCCATTCTTTGAGTAAAGAATTTTAATGGTGATGCGGTTTAAAAGTACAAGTGTTAAAAGAAAAATAGTTATAGTTATAATGGCTATACGCATTGTCTCCTCCACAAACATATTGAAGGACACTTGTAAACGACAGTCATCTTCGATTTATAAACACTACAAAACAATCACAAGACCAAAATCTCAGAACAATTAGTAAATCACTTCAAGGTTCTGGCGAAATCCAATTGCCTAACTATATAAATGTTGTTTAGTAGGCACCTAAGTCCTGAACTGAATGTACAAAGTGATTCTATTTTTGCTAAAGTTTTTATGTAGATAGTGTTGCACTCATTTTATTTCTGTGTTGTTTTGATTTAGTTTTGTTTAAGCTAGTGTTTTTTAAGTCAATTTATCTTTATGCTAATTTTCAGCAAGCGAGTTTTTTCTATTTTGCATTAAGTTATTTGAACTATTATAATTCTATTGTTAACAATTGTTTTTTTAACTGCATCACCATTAAAATTATTTACTCTGAGAAAGGCTTCAAGAAGATGCCAAAACGTCAAAATTTGAAACTTGTTCTGCTAAGTAAACTTAATTTGATTTATCTTTATTGTTGTTCTCAATGTTTATACTAGTTCTTGTCAGGCCAGACTTTGCTGCTGTTTCTATTCAATACTATTGAACTTGGTGTAAGTTTGCCAAAAATAGTTTAAATCTTTTTTTGCTTGGTTTAAGAAAATGTTGAGATTTATTTTAAATTTACTTTGACTACCTTTACGAAGTTCTGACAAAAAATACTCCTAGACGATAATAAAAAAAATTGGAAATCAATGTAAATTTTGACTGAGTGGGCCAGGAATTGCTAACCTGTGGCAAGTCAGCATTGGGTCTTGTGGATTTGTTTAAAAATTTGCATTTCAGTCTATTGAAAAAGATAAAAAAAAAATATTTCAAACAAGTTGAAGGGTATTATTCATTGATTAAAGATACAACAACATGACAATAATTGTATATTGTATAATAACAGTTGTTGCCAGAATCCAATGTTTTGAGTTAAAAATTGTCTAGCTGCTTCTTGCTATGTCATATATGTCTCTTGCTACATCAGCATTGCACCATTCCAAAAAAATGTAACAAGAATTGTGAGAAACTTTTATTCTCGAAAATTAATATTACTAAAGGGTTCTACTTTTCATCTAAGAAGTAAAAAATAAGCTTTACAGGGACTTAATTTGAAGTATTAGTATTTGTAGCTTTGGACTTTTTGTGGCGCATAACCATTCACCACAGACTATGATTGTGTTATGATTTAATTATATTATTAACCAATGGAAAATTTTTGGTTTGAAGTGGTTTTTGCTTAGAAATCAAATCTTTGTTTGATTTTGTAGCTCTCAGATTGAAATCAAGTTGCAAGAAATAACAAAGCAAACAGGATATTTAAGAATTGGAAATGAGGTGAGAAACTTTTGCTTCCCAATATTTACAAAGTTAACATGCTCAGGGCTCGAAGTTAGTTTTTTTTCAAGTAGCCACCTCATAATTTGGTTGTCAAAACACAAGTTTTAATAGCCTTTTATATTTTCAATAATTATGAAATTTGTACTGTGCATGCAAGAATATTTGATTTGCTTAATTTAAATATTTGATTTGTTTGATTTGAGTATTTGTTTTCAGATTTGTTTTCCCCTAAAAGGAAATAAGCTTCATTTATTCATCTCTTTGTTCATAATTTTATTAGAAACTTTAACTCTTAATCAATAAGTTGCAAAGGTTTCACATAATCATGTAGTAACTTGGTGGCTACAGGTTCTAAAAATCTGGTAGGCAGTGTTCATATTTTGGCAGCAAAGGCCACCTATAGTTGTCAAGTTTAGGCCCTGAAGTTGCATAAAATGCAAGCTCCTAGGAAACAGTTAGTTCAATGTTTGCATTTTTATTCACTCTCTGGTAAGACTAATGGTGATATTCATTTATTTCTTACAAGTATGATTTTAAGTTCTTTTATTAGTAATTATGTAGCTTGAATATGTATTTTTTGATAATTCTTATTGGTTCTAGAAAATCAAATTTGCAATCGATGATTTGGAAACAGTTGATGAGATTGGTAGTGGAACGTGCGGCCAGGTTAGCAAGATGAGACACAAACAAGCTGGTGCCATATTTGCCGTCAAGGTAAATCTTGTCTGGTATAAAGCAATTACTTAATTCAGTACCAACTATCTAGTAATCATGCATATTTGTCTGGTATAAACCCATGCAAGTACTGTCAGTACCAGCTGTCTAGTATTCATCATTGTCTGATATAAACCATTTTATACTGTACCAGCTATCTAGTATTCATCCTTGCCTGGTATATTTACCATATTATTAAGCTTTCAATCTCGAATATTGCGATTCGCGCATTCTGATGGGTTCATTCAATCTCAGTTAACAGCTTATATTCGGAGTTCACCAAATATGGAAACTGACTGTTGTGTTTGCAAAGCCAAGAAAAAGGTTCTGAATAAAATTTAGCTGTTATTTTTAAATATGGAAGAGTTTAGAAAGCTAAATAAATTTAATAAAACAATTATTCCATTTGCGCTTGTTGGATATGAGATGATTTATAGCCAACTTGGCGCTACAGGCCTCTTTTGCTATTTACCATCTCATATCCAACGCGCGCTTTTGGAATAATTGTTAAATATAGTGTACCAGCTAACTAGTATACATCCTTGTTTGGTATAAACCATGCTGTAACTGTTGTCTATTTTAATTTTGTTTGCCATACACCATCCTTTTCCAGGTCAGTGGTTGCCTTGACAATTTTTGTAGCTTATGATTTGGTTACATTCTGGTCTCTTTGCACCATGAAAATTAAATCATAGAAAGTTGGTCACTGTTTTATCCATATTTATGGTGTCATTAAAGTTCAAGGGGTGTTGACATGTTTAGCTACCAGACAACCACCTCCATTAAGTCATACATGTGTAAATCTATAATTTTATACAAATTTATAATGTATACATTTAGATTAAAATAAGAAATTAATATTTAACACCCATCCTATTTCAATTGGATGAATAGTGGCAGAATATCTACTGAGCACCGAAGCCACTATCCACTATCCACCAAAATTGAAATAGGATAAGTGTTTTAGTATATACCAGCAAGGCAATTGATCTTCCTTTTGAGGGATAAGAAAAATTTTTTTAAAAAGATACTTTTATTAGTTGAATTTACACCAACAAATGTAAAAACAACAAAAGCTTACTGACCCTCTCAGTGTTTTGAGGAATGGCATTTTCTGTAACTAGTTTTTTCAATATCGTTATCCAAAATGGAAGTGTAGCATTACAACCTTCCCAGTGGTCATACAGAATGCTCAGGAACTGCTTAAATCCATCATCAATTTAAGTGCAAGTTAAAGTGAAACCTGGCTTTTGTACTACAGTTAGCCCAACTCAACAAAAACTAGTGTTACTACTCCACTTGGCTGCTTTCAGCAGTAATATACATGTATTATATAGTTATTATTATGTATAAGTGGTCTATATTTTGTTTTCAAACAGAGAATGAGAAGGAGTTACAACAAAGAAGAACAAAAGAGAATATTAATGGACCTTGAAGTTGTGCTGAAGAGTCATGACTGTCCATACATTGTCAATTGTATAGGAGCTTACATTTCAAAGGTACAGTAGATGTGTAAATTACACTATTGTCCATATTAGAGGTACAGGTAAAAGTGTTTTACCATTATTGTCCATACAATTTCAGTTGAATGGGAGCCTGTGGTTTAAAGGTTCAGCAGAAGTTTTGCAGAATTTGTTACTCCTATCTTTTCAAATGGTTTAAGTTATAATAGTTTATTTGGTACTCAAAATATTAATAGCTCCTTCTTTCTTAGTTAGAACATTTCCACCTGTTTTAATGTCAGTTCCCATTGCAGTAAGGGATTCTGCAGTATCACAATTATATCTCTCGGCCTGAGGAAGTTGAATGATTGTATGTTACTCAGTAGGGTACCTGTTAACAGCAAACAAGACAAAAATTAAAATATGAGAAAAATTGTTTTTCCTGCTTATGTTTTGCAGTCAGATGTGTTTATTTGTATGGAGCTGATGTCAACGTGCTTGGACAAACTGATGAAAAAGCTCAGTGGACCTATACCTGAGAATATACTAGGAAAAATGACAGTTGCTGTAAGTTATTATTTTGTGAAATTGTATATCGAAGTGGCTTCTGAAGTCATTTTCAGTCTAGTTAATTAAATAAGTTTAAATGAACGGATGACTTAATCTATTTTTTGGCAGATTGTAAATGCTTTGAACTATCTGAAGGAAACACATGGAATAATGCACAGAGGTAAAAGTCTCTTTACTTATGGTATGCTTTTTATAAAAATTATATCTGCTTTGGTTAGTAAGGATATATCTTTAATCTTTATTAAGTTTCAAATAAGCTAATCCTGAAACTGCCCAGATGTTGGTTTAATTGGTGTTTTTTAATGGAGGGGGAAACCGAAGTACCCGCAGAAAACCTTTGACGTCAGAGAGGGACCTAAAACCCAGCTCAGATACTTCCCTGGCCGAGAATCAAACCTGGGTTGTTGTTTTTAGTTGTTAAAAGTATTTTAAATTCAGTTTCAATTGTTATGCTTCTGCAAGTGTGCTTGTAAACATGAAACTTATTACTTTTAGGTTATCCACAGATCACTCAAAAAATTTCTTGTTGTTTCTTCGTATTTAACACAGGTTTCCTTTTAATGCAGTGTCTTTTTCATTTTTTTTACTTATGCAAATTGTAGCTGATGTTGAATGTGAAAATCTTTTCACAGTCTGTAGCTAGATTTACAAAATGTATGTTCATTTGGTGCAGACAACCTCTACAAGTCTGATTTGATTGATGATAAAAAAGTTATTATTGATGATAATAAACTTTGGTGATTGCTAAAATGGATGAACAATTGATTTAATTTTGCTTTAATTCATTTAGTATGACCATTACAGTAGACGATAAATTTTAGTTTATCAATGCAAGCATACTAAGAAAAGAATTGATAGAAATATATAGTATAAGAAAATTTTAGTATCTCTCAATTCTCTCAAAAGATACTGAAAATAAAGTTTAAATATATAAAAATCCATTTTAAAAGACTAAAGAAGTTCAGTTACATTGACCCAGTCTGTAATAACATGATGATTTAAATCTTTCATATTTGCTTGTTCTCAACAGACGTGAAGCCATCCAACATTCTGCTTGACAGTAGTGGCTGTGTCAAATTGTGTGATTTTGGAATCAGTGGGAGATTGGTCGACTCCAAAGCCAAAACAAGAACTGCTGGGTGTGCAGCATACATGGCTGTAAGTTAGTGGATGTTGAGTTATCCAGGCTCTCAAGCAAGAAAGGGTGGCAGGGCACGGGGGCATAAGAGGGGCGGGGCAGGAGGGTTTGAAAGTGCCAAATTAATGAACCTCACTTTTTTGTAGCAACAACCATGTTTTTCAAAACTCGTGCCCAGTTGTGTTCAAGAGTAAAGCTGTTTGATCCAGATGGGACACCTGTTTGTTAGTTATGTCATGCTGAGGAGCCCAGCAAGGTTGAAGCAGCAGTCCATGGCTGCTAACACTGAGGCAACTTACTATTTTTAGGGCCCAAAATTGCCCCTCTTCCTGCCTCAGTACCATTTTATTGGCTGTTTCTATTTCATTATTGCACATGTGCAACACTGCACCTCAATGGGTGTGCAAGTCTTTCATCCTAATGGCTGAAACAGAATTTTCATTGGATGAAATTTTTTTAATCATGTTAAAACACAAAAGAATGGAATTCAACCATACTGTATGCTATGTTTGTTTTTAACCTCTGGGATATGAATGAAACATAAGCCAAACAAACTCAGTGCAAACTGTGTTCATAACATTCCTCAAAGAACATATGGCAGTTGCCTGACTGACGTTTCCCAGGCATCCTACTTCTCCTCCTTCTTTTTCCTTCTCTTCTCTTGCATGACAATGGAACCCCGGAATCATTTAAAGTGTGCATAAAGGATGCATTGTATAATTTCGTGTCTAAATTATCATTCTTGTTACATCGACAGATTTCAGGTGACGTGTAGTGTTTACAAACAAACCTTTTCAAATATAAACACCATCAGGACCTTAAAGAGCATATGACACAAAACCAGTTTTTCAATTTTCAAAAAGTATACTATAAAAAACAATGGTTTGCCAAGTTTGAGATACATACGATGAAAGTACACCAAGATATGGCATGTAGAATTTTGAATTTTTCCCACTAAAATTTGTCCCCTCCAAAAGACCAACAATATGACGTAACAGAACACGTGCATCTCGCCTCAGTCATCCAAAATCGACTTTAAAACATCTGTAACTAATAAAGTTTCTGTCAAAAACCGTTGTAGTTACGAATGTTTTAAAATCGACTTGTCTCTTTACTTCAAGGTACCATATTAGATGGACTGAAGCGAGACGCACGTGACCTGTTACGTCACATTGTTGGTCTTTTGGAGGGGACAATTTTATCGGGAAAAATTCAAAATTCTACACGCCATATCTTGGCATCCTTTCATCACATGTATCTCAAACTTGGCAAACCAATGTTTTTTATAGTATTCTTTTTTGAAACTTGAAAAACTGTTTTTGTGTCATATGCTCTTTAAACAAAGGAGTGTTTATTTCAAACTGCCAATCAAATAACAGTCGACTCATTAAGAACAAAGACTGAAACTTGCCTATAGATATGAGTACTGTAAAAATATACACTTCTCATAGATTTTATACAAGACTACATTTGGGATACAGCAAAACACTCATATCTGTATATTAAAGAGATATTTATATTTTGGCGTGATTTCATATGTTTGCATCAGCGTGTAACATCCTATATTGATTTTGTACGTTTCCTATTGTCTCACTGTTTTTCTCTGTTGGTCTAGCCTGAAAGAATAGCGCCCCCAGACCCAATGCACCCTGACTATGATGTACGAGCTGATGTCTGGAGTTTAGGAATTTCACTGGTAAGTTCGTTTTCATGCTTAGCAGAAAATATCTATTTCTCTGGAAACAAGAACTTAGGGAACTTGATTGTTAGAAGTCCCTTTGCCTAGTCCAGCCTCCAAAAAAAAATTTTGCCCAGCTATGGCACTGATGAAAAACAGTTATTGTATAAAACGTGGTTGAAATGTGTAGTCTCTTGTTTTAAACAATAGATAAGCTAAATCCTTGTTCAAGCCTTGGCAGTGGCCCATTAGGCGGACAAGACACTAATCCATTGCCGGTTAGCCCCCAGCAGAACTGGTACTCATTTATACAGCTAAGTCAGCTGGAGAAAGTTGATGTAAACATTACCATAGTTACTCCCTCTAATCTTTTACAGTGGGAACCCCCCCCCCCCCATCCCTTACAGCCACCTCATTTTAATGGTCACTTTTTTTGGTCGACCAGTCAAATGGCCATACAATTTCCAACAAAAAAAACCTTGTTATTACGGGTACCCCATTATTACGGCCAATTTTGTTGCGCGTAGATGACCATACTAACAAGGACCCACTGACGGTACTCCCATCAGATAAATATCACTTAACAAAACTCTTTGTTCTTAGGTAGAGTTAGCTACTGGCGAGTTTCCCTACAAGAACTGCACCTCTGAGTTTGAGGTGTTGTCGAGTGTCATGAGCGAAGCATCGCCAAGCTTACCAAAAGATCAACCATTTTCCGAGGAGTTCAGAGACTTTGTAAATATTTGGTAAGACTTGCTCCTATCACATCACGAATGGGAAAATAGAAAAAGGAAATTCCTTGAAATAGGGTATTTTTTTCTGAAGTTGAAAAGTTGTGGTTCAAAGATGTTGCACGACCATTGAGTGAATTTGGCTTTTAGGGTAACGTTAGAGGATAGTGTTTGGTTTGTAACAAAACACAAACTACATATATTAACCAGTTTTAGCTGCTACAAAAGTCGAAACCTTAAGCTTACGCTTCAGTTCACAAGCTCAGTTTAAAACGTCACAAATTTACCTCACTCAAGTGACCCTTGAAAGATTTCCGTTTTGTTGCAAAGAAATTAATCAGGTTTAGGTTTTCCACAGGCAAGTCTTTAAAAGTTGACAAATATTGGACACACCTTAGTATGTATATGGCTCAATTTGATGCAAATTTTTTCCCTCTCTTCAGAAAGTAGTGTGTGTTCAACTGCATTTGTTGTGTATTCAACGTCTTGCCTCTCCACAGACCTCATTGGCAGAATGTAAAGCTGAATAACCTTTTTAAAGTGCTTTCAAAGAAAGCCACCTGCTCGCAAAATAACAGTTACAGTTTGTTATATTCAACTTCTGAGTTTGGATAAAAAACAATCCAGAAAAATCAACCGATTCCCTTTTCCATGCAAATGGAAATTACAGGGCAGTGTTGACTGGTCGGTTTATCTTTGAAGGCGCTCACTTTATGATCCATTTTCAATAGACGGACTTTCTGACTCTTTTTGATAGGTGCAATTTATGATCCATTCTGACCAATAGCATCACGTAAAGGCTCAATTTGTGATCCATTCTGATAGGTGCACTTTGCGATTCATTCTGACCAATAGCATCGTGCAGAAGAGCACTTTGTGATCCATTCTAATAGGTGCACTTTGTGATCCATTCTGACCAATAGCATCACGCGTAAGAGCACTTTGTGATCAATTCTGACCAATAGCATCGCGCACAAGAGCATTTCGTGATCCATTCTGACCATAAGCATCGCGCATAAGAGCACTTTGTGATCCATTCTGATAGGTGCACTTTGTGATCCATTCTGACTAACAGCATCACGCATTTTTACAATAAGAATTATTGTTAGAATATAAAAGACAACAACTTAATGATTACCAGATGGGCTTACGGCTCTTTCAGTCCCAGTCGTTACCGGCACCAAACTTCTTCTTGAATTACATATTATACAAAATATGACACTGAAGATGAAAAGTAAAATTCTTCCAAACTTGTTTATTGAAAAGTATGGTTTCTAGCTTGGAGTAAAGTAATACAACTAGAACTGAAATAGAAATGTCTGTTTAATTAGTGTTTGCACCTGATTCCCATCTTGACGTCGTGTTTATCTTTGCTTCTTTGCAGCTTAATAAAGGATTACAAGGAGCGCCCCAAATACAGTAAACTCTTGGTGAGTTCAGGCAGAATTTTGTGCCTTTGAGTTGTTCATGTCAGAGAAAAAATAGCTAATGAAAAATTTTTTTACAAAATTTAATTTCTGTCATTTGATTAGTCGCGCGTGTTGATATCTGAAACATTTCCAGCCGGAGTTGTCATTATGATATTGCATTAAGTTGAAAAGTGTTATCCCGAACTTTGTTGAAACCTTTATGCTTCAGAAGAGCGTTTACAGCAACAACAACTTTATTTCAGTACTCAGATCGTAAAGGTTATAGTGAGGAGAAAATCCAAGAGATATTATAACTTTATCTTTTCCTCCGAAAGATCAGCAAAACGCGAAGGCGGCCATTTTGAAAATTTGTTTTTACGTTGGTTATGAAAACCTCGCCGGCGTAATACGTCAGCCTCCTCCTATTATAGCAACGGAAACTCTGTAATCACCTGAGAATAAGTTTGACTAAAAGGAAATATTACTTATCATATTGGCATTTTAATAGAGATTTGAAATAATATTGATATACCTTTTTGTAGATTTTGAATTTAACCATTAGTTCAGTATTTTAACGATATTATTATTATAAGTAATGTTAATTTCGTTGTTAACATTGTTGTTATTGTTATTATGTTTGTTGTTAGTATTAATATTGTTGTTGTTGTTGTTATTGTTGCTACTCTTATTAAAAAATACCATCACCAACTTAAGTTCTCGAATTCGCTTACTTTGTGGGACAGAGCATAATTTATTTTTGTGTTCGAACTAATTGAAACTGTTTCATTCTTTTCCTAAACAGGAGCACGCATTCATTAAGCGGTATGAAAAGGAGCAAATCGACGTTGCTGGCTGGCTGCCCGAAGTTTTACAAAGTAGAACAATAATACGGCCGTCCGGACTTCTTGAAACAGAGTTATGACATTGCGTGGGACTGGTGCCAAGCTGAACTTCTTGACGATTTTTATACTGCGAATTCTGTGTTTGTTGTCAAATCATTCAATGAACGCAAACTTGTCCAGGCTGTAAAACACTGTTCCCAAGAAAATGCAAGGAACGGCTTCACGTTAGACTACAGAATTTTAACTTTTAGTTTGAAAAATCGCAGGAAAACTACATTTTTTGTGGACCAAAAAAACGAAATATTGTTCCTGTGAAGAACGCAAAATATTAATCAAATTTGATGCATCACTCGTGATCGAGATCACGCTTTGAATAATCTGAAATGTTTCGGCAAATGCTCTGGTTGTTGAGACTGGGCGCGATGAAGTGAAGTATCACAACTATTATAGCGTAGATTTTATGTACAGTGTAACATGAACTTAGAAGCACTGGATTTTCGCTTTGTGAGCGATTTTTTAAATGGGAGAAGAAATAAACGAGAGTAACCGATTGCTCGAATTGCAGAGGAATTGCATGGGGTACAGTCGAAGATGTTTGACCTGACTATTTTTAAGAATGTGCTACGTTTGAACGGAACTGCTTCGCCTTTCCAAGAATTTTTGAAACGTACAAAATATTAACGCAGTACTCGGGAATTAAATTAGTTTTTTGTTGCCTGACTTCGCTACGGTAAGTTACTCATAAATAGAAGTAAAAATTTCTCTCCAGCCATAAAGCTGGCGTTTATCTCCAGTTTCCATAGTGTTCAAGAACATGCGCAAAAATGGCTGCTATTTTAGAATTATTTTTCTACATTCAAAACGGGGGGGGGGGGGGTACTCCCTATATCGGGGTG
>JAOBAT010111134.1:0-14519 GCA_026413305.1 Hydrozoanthus tunicans
ACCTTGTCGGAGGTTATTGCATCTTCTCGCAAACGTGTGCGGTGAATGTGCGACAACAATTTCGATTGCATGCGACGTAAATTGCATGCTATCGCACATGCTATGTGCGGTGGGCTTAAGTTTACTCCACTTGTCAGTCAAAGGGTCGCGTAACCAGTTAGTGCAAATCGCCTATTGAATAAAAACAGAAAAGCGTTGCCGCGGTTGCGTGTTTTGAGTCGTGAGTTTTTGCACAGATTTACTCACTTATCCTTTGCACATGCGCAGAGCCTCCCTAGCGCCTGTCGCACACATAATCGTTGCAGTACTCCAAGCAGTACTTTCGCAATTTGGTGCAAACGGTCTTTCTCCCATATTTGTTCCTGTAAGGGCGAGCTTGCTCAAAACACCACCGCCATCCTTTTTCGTTCTTACACTCTGCCTTTGTGGTAGATTCTAGATATGTAAGTAGAATCCTTTATACAACATGTAATAAACCTGTATGTAATCATTAGTTTCATCTACGTTAATTAACCCACAAAGAAGAGATATTAAATAACACCATAGTAAGGTTAAAAGATGTTAGTAACAACTTTTACAGTAAAAGTGATGTTATTATTGATGTTAGTAACAACTTTTACAATAAAAGTGTTAATGATATTGACAATTGAAACTACATTGATACCAACTATAATAATAAACATGATAAAACAATATAAGATAATTGATGTTAGCAACAACTTTTACAGTGAGAGTGTTAATAATATTGCAATTGCAACCTCATTAGTAACGAATAGCAAAAGTGAAATAAAATCATAATAAGATAATTGATGTTAGCAACAACTTTTATAGTGAAAGCGTTGATGGCATTAACAAGAGCGTTAACTAATTTACAATTGCAACTACATTGGTAACGAAGAGTAAAAATGAAATAATAAGATTATTGATGTTAGCAACAACTTTTACAATGAAAGTGTTAATGGTATTAACTAGAATGTTAATTAAACTGACAACTGTAAATACATTGATAACGAAGAGTAAAAATGATTATCATCGTAAAAGTGTTATTGATGTTAACAACCTATTTTTACAGTGAAAGTGTTGAAGAGATTAACAAAAGTGCTAAATTATATTGCCAATTGCAATGACATTAACAACAAAGAAGAGACATGAAAAAACATCATAATAAGGTTATTGATGTTAGCAACAACTTATACAGTGAAAGTGTTGATGATATTTACAAAAGTGCTAATGATACTCACGATTGCAATGACATTGACAACGAATTAAGAATTAATATGGAAAAGCAACACAGTAAGGTTATTGTTGTTAGCAACAACGTCTACAGTGAAAGTGTTAATGACATTGAAAATTGCAATGGGACTTACAACAGCATTGATAATACCAATGGCAATGAAATTGACTATAGGTTTAAATTTCAAAACAGGGTTGTAACCATTTTTAGTTGAGAAACTGCTACTTATTTCATGTGTGTAACAGCTAGGAGTAAATTACAAAAACTCCAGTCATCTCTTACCTAGACCTCGACGATAGCTACAAAATGACAGACTTTTTAACATTGTTAATTATGTTTTGTGAGCTCAAAAAAATGCCCTTATCGTGATGGCTGTAGTTGTAACGAGTGAAATGAATTTGGTTGTACATGTCGATTCAACTTATGACGTCATTTGGTGTACAGGCAAGTGTTTTAAGGACCTGCTGCCAATCCATAACTTGTAAATGAACTAAAGCAAAACTAGGGCTGATGATGAATCTCGAAGTTTTCTTTAGAATAATTACTAATTTTTTACTGTCATGGCTACAAACTGGGTTCCAGGCAGCAAACAAGAATTTCTCAATTAATGAGGTATTTTTATTCAAACCAAAAGTCGTGCAGCAATTTACTTTCTTTTCTTCTTATACTTTGTAAAAGAAAAAAAAGAGAAAGATTTGGTTTAAAATACGAAAGTTCTTCAATAGCAGAAAATGTGTTCTTTTACAAATGGGGATCTGGAAGGGAATTTGTTGCCATGACGATGAATAATTGCTTTTATTCTGAGAAAGTGCTAAAATACATTATCAGTCCAAGTTTGGCTTAAATTCATCCAAACGTTATGGATTGCAGCAGATTTCAAAAAATTGAAAATTTGCCTTCTATGCATCAAGTGACGTCATCGGTTGAAAACATCAAATGTTAATATCTCAAGAACTATAAAAGATTTTCACAATTTTATTTTCACCCCTGTTCCTCATTTAGCAAGGTAATAAAACATTTCGTGCCATATGCTCTTTAAGATTACATTGGCCTAGCACAACTCCTGCTAATGTCGGTCTGGCCTAGCTTGCGGTCGTGTTGGTGCTAACGCAACACGCAGCCTGTCGGACTATAAAAGCTGGCAACTGATAACTTTGCCTGCAGTTTAAATTCCCCTCAAGCTTATTTTTTTAAGTTCCAGATGAAAAGTAAAACCGTTTAAATAATAGTAATTTTCGAAAATCAAACCTTTTCTCGCCGTACCTGTTACATTTTTTAGACTTGAAGCGTGCAACGATGACGTAGCACGAGGCATGAAGCAGAGACAATTTTTTTAACTCAAAAAGTTTAATTCTGGCTACAATATTCACATTATTATAACTTTAATCAATGAATTATTCCCTTGAAGTTGTTTGAAATAAAAATTTTATGACATTTTTAACAGAAATCAAAATTTTTTTAAACAAAAACCACATAACTCACTGCTGCTACGTAACAGGTTACCAGTCCCCGGTCTGCTCGGTCACAACTTACATTCCAATCTTTTTTTGGTTAAAAAGCATACTTAGACGTTGAAGTTTTCTTTTGTTATTCGAATTTTGGTGTCACAGATGACAACAATCTTAATCCGAAAAGTAAAAAATTAAGCTTGATAGAGGCTTTAAAGCTCGCACAAACTCTAAATGTGGTCATAAGAATGCACAAACAAGTTCTTTCTCGAGTTAGTTCCTGTCTTACGCTTGCAAGGTCTTATGATGAAATATAAAGTTGCTACATATTTTGATTTGTATGGTGTATTGAACCCCAGGGGAGTAACTACCTATATTGGGATGGTATGTATGACCGTCGTATTTTTTAGGGGTTAAAATTGCCAGTCGGGTAATTTTTAGGGGTTGTTAAAAGAAATACTGTTAAACCAACAGCCTGGTATTCTTTAGGATTTAAAAACGTGAAGCTATTGAACTGCTTGCATTCCCGTGTTTTAGCAAACGTGCGTACTGAACAAGAAGTTAAGACAAAAGTCCTTTGACGAACACCCAATTACGTGCGCGCCTTTATTTACTGCATACCACGTTCGATTCCTAGGTATTAAACTTACTTTTTTCTGTTGCTGGCAGCTTTTCAGTACCAGGCGACATTGCAGTTTTTGGCAATTTTGTAGTAAGTGGCTGTTTCGAGGTTACAGTCAGTATAGTGGTAGGAGTGGGCAATCCGTTTATTACTCCATGTTGAATAAAAAGCACCCAAGTCATCACCAGCCACAGAGGGGTTATGACGTGTGTATACATTATCAAGTCTTTCAAGGTGATGAGATCTTTGATGGTATATACGTAATCTAAGAACAACCAGAAAAGGTAAATCTATGTAAAACGCTCCAATCAACTCAGTGCAACAAGACTCCACTGACACTAGGGATGTTTAATAGATCAGGTTTAAATCAAGCATCCCTTAAGTTAACTACACAAGCTACTCCCAGCCCTGGGGGTACTCCCTATATTTGGGTGTTAGGTGTGGCCGTCATACTTTAAGGCATAATATAGTTTTTAAACAAAGAGGTATTTTTAGGGTGGAAATTTTTATGTCTTGGTAATTTTTGGGGTACTTTTTGGACCTTTCTGACGATCATCCCTACCCTTTCAGCCCGAGTTATTTTCTCATTACCAAAAAGCGTATTTTGTTATATTATGAAAGGAGAAGTTTAATGTTGATAAATGACTGGGATTGAAAGGGTTTTTAAAGTCAGGATCTTGGTTGTGCTATAAAAAGTTCAATCTTCAGTAACTGAGTTTGTGTTACAAACAATAAAAAGACTCAACAGACAACACTTACAAGGCCTATTTCGGGTCCTTTAGTCGCCTTAAATCGCCTTAAGTCGCCTTAAATTGCCTTAGATCTTATTAAGTCACAGTCATTTTTTGACCATTTTTTTCCCTAAATCGCCTTAGATCACACTAAGTCGCAATTATTTTTCGAACAATTTTCCACTAAATCGCCTTAAATCGCCTTAGATCGCATTAAGTCGCAGTCATTTTTCGACCGATTTTTCCCTAAATCGCCTTAGGTCACCTCAGATCGCACTTTTTTAACCCCATTTTTCCTTATATCGCCTTAAGTCGCTGTAAGTCCCTCTAAGTCGCGGAGACTTATTGCCCCGCCGGTGTAGGCCTACTTACAAACAACACCACAAAAGATGAAAACTTGTGGACCAGCTCCGCACAAAAGTTTGTTCTGCAATTTCAACCCAAAACTCGGTAAAAAAGTGTCATTGCAAACATTTAAGATCTCTCTTCTCAAAACAAGTCCACTTTGCGGTTCAACCTGTTTTATTTTCATTTTTCGCTTCAAGAGAAGATAGAATGACGCTAGTGTAAATGAATGATTTACTGTGTTTTCTGTATTTTCCTTGAAATAATTACAGATAATGTCAACTTGTTTTGAGCCGTTTGGTAAAGGAAACATTATTTAGAAATACTATCAACGGACAATGCTGATATTTAACTACGGTCTTATAACTGAAAAGCAGTGTTTTAAGTTCTTCGATGTGAGGGAAGAAACATCTCTGCTCCATTGTTTCTAATTAGCGTATAAAGTAAAATTTTCAACTCTTTAAATATGTAGCTTAAATTATTCTATAGCTTGCAACTTTTTATACTGAATGCGAGGAAACTAACTCTAGAGGGAGAAGCAATATACAGTTTATCAATTTTGACACCAAGAGTTTACCTGTTGTTTTCCGATGGCCGCCAGTCCTTCTTTGGCTTGCAATATAAAACAGTTCAAATGCTTAAAACATCTGCTTTTGTCCAAGGAAAACAAAAAGTTGTTAACTAGCAATGTTACTAAGTAGAGTGGTTGCTTCTCAGGTATTTAACTGATTTAGTTATCGAAAAGGGAAGTCAATATTGTTCTTTTTGTGTAAAGAGATAACCGTTTCTTTTAATAGAGTTTTGAGCTAATTTGATTAAATATTCAAAATTAAATCAATTTTCTTTGTTTCTTTTGTTCTTGTTTTACCAGTTTACTCGAAGAAGTCTTCGAAGATTTAAAGCAAAAGAGCGTTTACTGAAACAATTTGTCTGAAATAAGTGAGTGGACGCCATGGGGTATAGGGTGAATGAACCCATGAAAAATTGTTTCATATAATCAGTTTGTTTATCGACTATATATACCCATAAGACAATGAAATTAAATAATAAAATGTTAAGGAAATCATTTGGATATTAATACTAAAATATTAAAGAAATCATTTGGTTATTAACATTAAAATGTTAAAGAAATCGTTTGATTCGATTGCTCAAAAACAAAGAAAAGACCGCTTACTAGTTGGCAGTTATACTACGTCACCAAAATTAAGCCAAGGGTTCAAATAAGCTCGAAAAGGCACCCAAACCGGCACTAACATAAACTCTGTTACTATTAGTATTCTTTTAGAGGGCATTGGGAAAAAATCTATGTCATTGTAAATATTAAAAATGTTATAAGAAATATATTAATTTCACTTTTACACACTGGATTCAAGTAAAATGCTGAGATATCTTTAAAACAGTGTCGTCCATTACGGACCTCTAAATCCAGTGTGTAAAAGTGAAATGAATATATTTCTTATAACATTTTTAATATTTACAATGACATTTAGCAAAAATTTTATGGCTGAATCGAAGATTTTACTGACAGGAAAAAATCTACGACGTAAACTTTTACTTTCACTTCTCATTGTTTTGTTTAAGAGGGCTTAAATGAATTATAACCAGCCAAAGTTTTTCATTTTAGCTCGAGAAGTTCTCCCGATAGTTAGAGTGATTATGGTAAAAGGTAAAGCTATAACTGAGAATTCAGAACTTCTCTTTGGAATTCGATTGCTTTCTTTCTTTCTTTATTATTATCATTTATCGGTGAATATAACTGTAGAAGTATATTTTCGTAACTACTATATGTATTAGAAACTAACTGAACAATTTGGATCAGAAGCAAGTTTCAGCTAAGACCATTGCTTTCTTACAAATTCTTACGATGTTCTAACCTACTAGGTTAAAAAGAGCATACATATTCAGCTCCTAGAACGTAACGTGTTAGGATCGCGAGGCTCCTATAATCTGTCTTGCACCCCTTAACGTCTATTGGCTCTACGATGCCTCCCGACTTAACATCCACTGTTGTTTTGGCCTTCTTACATATATATTAAAACTGGTTAATAGTCTTTCCATTTTTTGTGGTTTACAAAGTCTAAGATTGAATGAAACTGCCACAAGCCTTCCTGTTAAAAATGTTTATCGCAATTGTCACCTCGGACACTGCATTGACCCCAACTTCATAGGTAGACGTGAACCAATAGTCTCTATTGAACTTGATGATGTATCAATAACTACATTGATCCAAACATAAAGCACGCTGATTTAGTTCTTTCAATAACGTTCCAACAATTTAAAGGGTTTATTATTATGGCAACCCCTGGGAAATCGCCCACACCCCCCCTCCCTTAACGTCTAATGGGCGTTGCCACACGATGCCAAATCAATTTTAGGACGCCCTCCCTTAATGGCAAGGCTTTTAGTCTACAACGCACGATTCTTTAAAAAAAGCTTCAAAATAGGCGCTTCCTAAACTTTTTTGGACTTACCGTTTTTATGGTCTGGATGGTAAATATTCTATTTTTATAAGAACGTTTTCTATAAAAGCTAAAAATGAAAAATATTGTTCGTATTTTCTCGATTAAACGCCTAGTCCCAATTAGACACCTACCCCGTTTAAACTCTGGGTCGATAAGGCTGAGTTTTAAATAAACGCCGTGGGCGTCTAATTGAGAAAATACGGTACTTGTTATCTTATTGCGTTGTATTAATCGAGCCTTCCAGTCATCGTTATAAAGAACTGGTGCAAGCTCTCCCCAGTCTTCTATAACTACGATTAGCATCTTTCAATTAGAATCTTTTTTTTTTATCAAAAGAAGCTTATGGTCTGGATGGTAAACATTCTATTTTTATAAGAACGTTTTCAATAAAAGCTAAAAATGAAAAATATTGTTTAAAGCCCAAAGGAAAAACTAAATATAACTAGACGCCTAGAGGCATATACTCGGGCTACTTAGGCCTGAGACAACCGTCGAACTTTTCATGAGTCGAACTAAATTGAGCAATTAAGTGCATAATAAGTTCGTCGTCTGTCCCGATTAGGTTCGACAGTTTCTATTTCGATGGAGTGACACGTTCTATCCGTCTGCTTGAGACGGATAGATCGTGTTCTTATTTGGTACGTCTAATTAAATTGAGCACTCGAAAAAAATTGATTTGGGTTGACACGAACTACAATTTAGTTCGACTCATGAAAAGTTCGACGTTTGTTTCAGGCCTAAGTGTGGCTTTTGTGGCAAGAAAAGAGACAAGACCTCAGAAATGCAAAAAATTCACTTATGAAGTAAGAACTTTATTGCTTCAGTGGGTGGACCTTGCTGAACGAGCAATAGCGGGGAAGAAACTTTGTTTAAATGTTATGTTTATCTTGAGATATTAACACTTAAAGCTTTCAACTGATGACGTTATGAGTGGTTCCGACATATTTTGCATTTTTCGAAAACTCTGCTGCCAATCCATAACCTTTGAATGAATTTGAGCCAAACTTGGGCTGATTGCCTATCTACCTCGAGATAACATCATCAGCCCAATTTTAGTCAATTTCCCTGTCTTATACGTTTGTTTTGCGTGCCTCCCATACCGTGTTAAAAGTCATTTTTCTCCAGTATTTTACATATGCATGGTATTTTTCTTTTTTAGAATATTAATAATCACAACAACTTGAGTAAGGCATTTGTGGTACACATTGAAAGTAGAAAAAAGGCAAAATAAGACAACCAACAAATGAATGATCGAAATTACGATTATTGACAAAGCAATGCATTCTAGATGGCAAATGTACAGTTTTTACTACATACTCACGCACTTTCGAACATATTTTCTTGCTTTTGTGCAAGAGACGTGTTAGTTTTTTAACAGGAACTCTACTTGGTTCTCGATCACGCGAAACAACACGGGGCTTGTAGTCAACACACTGAGTGTGTATGATATTTGTTAGTTTGTTCAAGCGTCCTCGAGCACGTTTGAGACGAATTGAGTTGATTTGATTATCTGTGGCATTGTTTTTGACATCATTGGCATTATTTCGAGTTTGTTTGGAATCGTTTTGAATACATTTAGCATTTTTACGCCCTATGGCATTGATGGCATTTCTTTGGTTCGAGGAACGACTGTTTTTGAAAAATGCAGACGCTCGACATCTTTTATAGTGAGTCTGCCACCAATGTATTTATAGTACTTCGAGCGTTCCAGAAGGAGAGCTCTTGAGCGTCCCACAAGAAGAGCAAATCGTCATGATTTTCAATCGTCTGCCCCACGAGAAGCAGAAAGCTAAAGACACAAATTTTCTCCTTAGCCGTCTCGTTTTCACGCATGCTTATAGAGCACTACCGCAGACCGTTGAGCAACACAGGCTTACATGTTTTCGACAACGTCGATTGACAGATGTTTTGCAAGAGCCCAGACCAAGAACTCAGCCTACTTTCGTAGCCCGAGTAAAAAGGACAAAATTCCACAAAATTCCAATAACTTCTCATTTTTTAACTTTATTCTTCGTTTTTGAATAAACATTATATACATATATTTAATCAAAGTGAAAATACGCAACAGTTATGGTGTAAAGAGCATACAACATAAAAATTTCCAAAAATGCTATAGTTATTTGAAATTGAAGGGAAGGCAGGCTAAAACTAGCGAGAAGGCTAATGAGATGATTGTTCTAATTAAAGGACCTTTTCATTTGTTGCCATGAAGATGAATTTTAAGAAATGTTGCTACTTCAGATAGAAAGAACAATAAGAGAGAAACACCATAGTTAAGGTCAACCGCAATTTAATGGAAAGCAGAAATGTGCTAATTGCGGTATTATTAAACTGTTGACCTGATTGGCATATTTTTAAAAATGGACAATATTTTGATAAGTAAGCTGAGATGTTTCTTACCAGTCCGCCCATTCGTTCTTTTCTAACTGGAACATTTCTGTTTTTAAATTTAAAAAAAATTTATGGGCGGTACATTGAAAATAAAAAGTTTTCTTTGTTTTTGTTTTTGAGTTCTATGATTGGTTTAATTATTGTAGCGCAAAAGAAACATTGCTTTAAAATATGATTTCAATCTTTTTTTTACAAAACTGTGTTATATACTAGTCGATGTATTCTCAGTATGTTTTTTTTTTAACATTTTATTTACAAGTGTATAGTATAATCATTGAGCCACGCTTCGGCCTGTGTAACATGTACAGCATCGTTACTTTACAGCTTCCAAAGGTACATACAATCTAAATTAAACAATATTCCCAATAAGTGTATACGTAAAATCCTTTAGCTAATTGAGTTTAATATAATAGCTCTCTTATTGTACAATTCCACGACTAAACTCAAACATCTTAAATTATTCTGCCTTGTTAACTTGATACCGAAATTTTCAATTCTAAACGTTTTCCAATGTTTAGCTGAATACTACGAGGCTAGAATATTCAAACCATTAGAAGTTGCTTTTGAATTTTCAGTTTCTATATTTTTTTAAAAAGGATGGCATACGATTATGCCAGTACAAACAGTCTTGTGACTGATTGTTGTAACCCTACTTACAACCAAGGTAGGGTCAAGCATAGTGTCCGCGCTTAAACAAATAGAGAGTAAGTTTAATTAAGGAATAGTCTAGATATGATACAATAAAGTGAATACAAAGGAATAAAAGAGTGAATAACATTCTGCCTTTTGTTCTAATGAGCCATAATTTAGAATTCGGAAATACAGAATTGTTACCAGTCCGTCTGAGATCCCTGTCATACATTAAAAAGAGAGACAACTTTTCAAATTTAGACGAAGCGTACAAAGTGTTTTTAGTTGGTTCTTTCATCGACAGAGAAGAACTGAAATCATCGTGTATGTATCTATCTTTAAACCAATTCTATTACACAAGAAAATAAAACCAGCATACAACTCCCATAATGCATATCGCCCCATGTAAACGCATTCAGAGCAGTATTGGATGCCGGAATCCCACCTTCTGGATGCCGGATCCCTATCTTCTGGATGCCGTTGGCTTTCATAGTAGATTCCGTGAATGCTGTATGCAGCTTGTTTCTGGATGCTGGATACCTGGCCAGTGGGTGCCGGAACCCCACCATCTGGATGCCGGATGCTTTGATCGTAGATTCTGGGAATGCTGGATGCAGCTTGTTTCTGGATGCTGGATACCTGGCCAGTGGATGCCGGATTTCACCTTCTGGATGCCGGATGCTTTGATCGTAGATTCTGTGAATGCTGGATGCAGCTTGTTTCTGGATGCTGGATATCTGGTTAGTGGGTGCCGGATCCCAATCGCTTTGATGCTCTAGATATTGGATGCCAAAGCTTACAAAATTGTGGATTCTGGATTCTCTTACATGGGGCGATGTTTTGCTGTGCATGTTTTCCATGTTTTGGCCTACAGTGTACTCTCCTGAAGGTGTAGAAGGGAAAATGGTGGGAAAGAATATTGCCTCCCTTAGTCAATTTCTTTACCTCAACATACAATTTGTTTTTTACTTTAAACCAAAACCCAATTGCCAAAAGTCCTAATACTGAAAAGGCCATTTGCTGTTTGTTGTACTTGACGGGATGATGGGGAGAAAGAACAATACGTTTCTTAATTAGTCCATTACTTATCCCTAATTTACAATTTGTCCAACGTTCTAACACTGAAAAAGCTAGTTTCTGTTTGTTGTATTTGAAATGTTACCAACTTGGTTTCCTGATACTGCTCTTGAAGACAGTTCAGTCAAACACGTTCCTTCACGATTGTTACAAGCGGTGCCAAAAGAGTAGCTCGTAATTCCAGATCGGACACATTCTAAGGTATTTCTCTCGGGGTGTCTTAAGATTATGTTGAGCTTTGGTGCAAACATGAAGAAAAGTAGAGCGTATGCACTCATTAAGATTGTGGTAGCTGAGGCTGCTGCTAAGTATCTGTCATTCAAAGAAAACCTAATGTTGTAGTAAGTTATCCAAGAGAGTAAAAGGGTGTACATTGAAAATCCAATGAAGCGAGCTTCGTTAAAATTTTCTGGAAGTTTTCTCGCTCTTGTTGCATAGTAAGCGCACACCAAACACAAGAAACTAAGATACGCAATAGATAGTGCATGAAGTACATATCCTGTTTGGGACCTGTTAGGTTTACACGAAACAAAAATATAATGTCTTTGAATCACATCCGGATCTGAATATGGAGGATCTAATAGAAGCCATGCAACTAACAACAGAAATTCCGCGAAATTTAAAACAGCTAATGAGAGAAACTGTAAAAATTTAGTTTTTAAGTATCTTTTGAACCAATTACCAAGTGTAATAGTTTGGAATGCACTTACAATTCGGAACGTTTTCAAGAGCAGTATTGAGATGCACCCGGTGAGTGAAATGTACCGCCAGGGTTCTTTAACCTGACATAATATATCTATTGGTTTTACAAAATATATAACACTTAGAGCAAAGTGGAAAGCAATCAAGACAAGCAAAATTATGCTTAGCTCAAAACTAGAACTCCTGACCAAAGGCGTTGTTTTGTATTTGATAAAAATAACGATTACCCAAGCACAAAGGAAAATTCCTAGGCTCGAGAAGAAAATGTAAGCTAACGAAAGGGGGTTTAGCCAGGTGAGGTTGGTGTAAGGTAAATCGATACACATTGTTCGTTGCTGGTTTGATTTGCGGTCTCTTGGGCACTCACTACAGTTTTTTGATTCATATATTGTGCTAATTGTATTTTTAGGACATTGAAAACATTGCCAACAGCATGCGATAGTATCCGTTTGCATATATCCTGGTTCGCATTTGCTTTTGCAAACTGATATCGGAACCTTGCCAGGACTTATCAATTGAACTAATTCTCTTTTGATTTCTAACCTTCTATTCGTCCATTCTCCAATGTTTACAATTCTTTGGTCTAATTTGTTGTTTGTTCTGTAGCTTTGGAAGTTAACAATGTCGTAAGTAGAAAACAACCTGTCACCCTTGTCGTCAAATGACACTCTACCCGTTGTTCCATTAAAAGTTACATTTCTCATGTATCTCCCCAAATGTTCTCGAAGAGTACGAAGTTCCACTTGAGAGAACTTTGTCTTATTAACAAGTTCGAAATCTCTTAAAAGATTGTCGATTGCAATACCAACTGCATAAACAGCATCAATCATAAAGGGTACAAAAGATTGCTCGATGATGTCTTGAAACCATTCTTTGTGGTATAATTCATTTCCATACTTTTTCCACTTTGAAGCCCAAAGTCCTTTGAACCACGTGTTCCTCAAACTGCTATTCCAAGAGTGTGTCAAGTTTAAAATATGATTCTTAAAATGAGATTGGTTGTTACTACCAGGAAGAAGGCCAATAGAACCAACTAAAACATCACTGTAGTTTTACTTAATAGAATGCCACTCCTTCGTCATTCCTTCACTTAATATCCATGTTATATTGAAAAGTTTTTTCTGTTTAACTTCTTCAAGAAATCTCCATGCAAATGTATTGTGACCCCAGACAACAATCACTCTTACTTTAATCCATGTAAGTTGTATCCTTGCCATAACAACAGAAACAATTTCCTTAAATTCGGTATACGTAGTGGGAAAATATTCCTTAAATGCAAAACAGAAAAGGTTGTTTCTCGAAACCGCTTCTTTCTCTAACGCTCGAACTCCATCTCGACCGTATGCATCGTCCAAAGCAACTGCCCCAATGTAATGCCACCCGAACTGTTCAATGATGTCTGCCATTACAATTGCTTGGATTTTGTCTGATGGTATGGTTCTAAACAGGGACTTGAAGAGCGGACTCCCTAGTTGTGCACTCGATGAACTGGGGCTGATGGATGCCATGCCGACTGCTTGAAGCATCCCGCCTACCAGAATAGAATTGGCGGAATCTGTTGGGCCAATAATGACAGGAATATTTAAAGAGGTGTTATGGAGTATCTCGTACGCAATTTTCAAAGATTTTCCCCTGTTGCTGCAGTAATCGCGAATGTCATAGCCCAACGTCACATTTGGAAGAATATCCGAGTTCCTATTAATTTCGTCGACTGAAAATATAAGCGCTTGGGATAAAGCAATACTGGCAACGTAAAGCTCTCCGCACTCACTTGTGCCTCTAGCACGATGAATGGGTAGCAGAGCGCCTAGAGCGATGTCTCCTTGTTGAAATACTCGGCTAGGAGAGACTGATTTACCCTTTGGAAAATGATATGTAGTAATTATGAAGCAAAAGTAGAGAAAAAAATCTTGTACTTTCATTGCTTGTCGACGACTTGAAGTTGACGCTTAACGTAATGCTCTCACCTCGAAATATTTTTGAAAAGCGTTCGAGAAATTCAAAGTGTAAGAAGCAAAAAATCTCTAGTACCATTAATGCTCATCGCACAAGTTGTATTTTGTATCGTTATGACCTTGAAAAACACCAAACTGAGTAAAAAACGAGTTTTGAAAGATCTCTAAAAGCAAAAGTTCTCTTTCACTCCGGCGCCACATGATCTGGCTGAGTAAATGCCGCTTTTGAGCAAAGATTTCTTTTTATTTCATCTGATATCGTCTTGTCAAAATCTTTGTTGCAAACTCAATGCTTTTGGATTTAATAACTAGTAAAGCTTTTGTTTCATTTTTTCTAGTTGTCTTTAACAACATGAAGTTTACGATAGCTTAATAAAGAGCTGAGTTTTAATTAAGAGATGCACTTTTCGCTTGACAAGAGCAGCTTGCACCTGTATGGCGGCCGATGACTGCCATTCAAAAATTTTACTACAGTTACAAAACTAGCCAACAAAGCGTGCATAGTGGCTACTATATTAGCGCTTGTGGTTATTTTATAATAGTTCTAGTATTATTGTTCACTTGAACATGATCGCAGCAAAGCAACGTAGTGTCCTCAACCATCTCTTTGTCGTCTTTTCACGGTCTTTTTAGCGTCTTTCTTTTGTTTAGCATCTTTTGAAAACAAATTAAAGAGTACCGTCTTTTTATTACAAAGAACGAAGCGTCTTTACCTTATTTTCCGTCTTTTTGGTGTCTATGTGACAAAGGCTTTGTCTTTCGTTTGTATTCAGCCGTAATTGATTACCTATACGACTACAGCATCGAGCTGCAAAAGTTTGTTTTGCGTTTGGTTTGATACTACCGACAATAATGAAAAGCTACAGTTGGAAACGAAACTACAAGTAAAATAAAATGTTGTGTAGATCACGACCTGATATCC
>JAOBAT010111145.1:0-14518 GCA_026413305.1 Hydrozoanthus tunicans
ATGCTTTGTTTTAAGGCTTGCTTACGTCATGGTTCGAATTCGAACCAAATTTAAAGGGCCCGTCACCAAAGGGTTAATGCAGCAGAAAAAGGGCAAGAAAAATCAACCTCAAAATCTTTAAAATAGGCCAAGAAATGAGTATTTATAAGAAGCACTTTCATATAATTTGGTAAATCAAAGATTATAGTATCTACAGTGAAATAATGATAATAATGCAAAGTGTTCAAGGTTTTATGGTTATAAAACTATGATCACTACAACACGGTGATGTAAAGTTTAAATTTTAAGTCAATAAAATAAGTATTCATTCTTCTTACTGTAACTAAGCTTTTGGTAAAGCACTCTGTCTCACCTCCTGATCTCCTTCTCCACGAAAGGTAATTTTTTGACCATCCCTCATTCCTTTGTCAACATGGACCTAACAAAATAACAAAAATATTAATACTCTAAAACAATAATGATCGTATTGATATTGGCTTTTTCACAAGAATCCTGGCTCTTCATCTGTACCACTGAGGTTAAAAGTACTTACTAAGTTATGAACTGTATAATATGAAAATCAATATATATAAATTACAATTACAATGACAATGAACAAGTACACTATCAAAGTTAAAATGAAAACTAGCTACATTTCACTATTTTATTAATAATAAATAAATACTGTATAAAACCTAGCTACATTATAAAATAAAATATTTTTAGTGTAAAAATAAAACTCAACTAAATAATTATTATTTATTTAATGAATAAATAGGCATTGTATTTCGAGTTGGGCAATGGCTCTGTTTCCTAAAAAAAATGCTCATTTTTCTAAAACGTTTAAAATTTGTGCTTTCAGCAAGTTAATGGAGCAGTTTGTTAAATATTGTGTTGGCACTGCAATGAAATGTTTCTGTCTCAAGTGGAACTTTGACCCAGGGGGGTACTCCCTATATTGGGATGGTAGGTATGACCGTCATATTTTTTAGGGGTTAAAATTGCCAGTCTGGTATTTTTTAGGGGTTGTTGAATAAAATCCTGTGTTAAACCAAGAGCCTGGTATTTTTTAGGATTTAAAACGTGAAGGTATTGGCCTGCGTGCAGTCCCGTGTTTTAGCAAATGTGTGTGCTAAACAAGAAGTAAAGGCAAAAGTCCTTCGGCGAATTTCCAATTACATGGATGCCTTAATTTACTGCATATCACATTCAGCGCAACATGTGGGGACTTAGTGCCAACCCGCTAGCTATCCAGAGAAAACTTTCAGCTTTCAATTGGTATTTTTTAGGGTAATTTTAAATATTATTGTAGCTGCACAAAAAACTGGTCTTTAGGTTTTCAGAGAAAAGAATCTTAATAAGTAAGTACACAAAAGTCAACCACGTGGAAACGTGGAAGAGTTGAACTTGACATTCCGCTTTCATTTTTGAAAACTTGACAGCTTTGAACATTGGTTTTTTAAGACTGACCTTCTTGTATTTGGACAATTTGTGAAATGTTTATAACTTGACATTTAAACTATCCTTTTTTTAAAACAACTTTTTTCTACACAACAATGTTGCTTTCATTTGAGTGTGGTCAAACAAGTGATTTTGAGAGCATCTGACTGGATGTTCAAAAACAACTACAAGTTCCCCTACTCAGTGTTCACAATATTACTTCGATTTCTTTTTTGAAAACAATACAAAAGAACTGACATCAACTAGTAACATGGGCCTTCAGGATACAAGATTTGTTTGAACATGTTGCAGCATTAATCATTTTATTTTCTATCAGAAACTTCTAATATTAAGCTTTGATATATATCTTTTATATAGATCTAGTAGAAATATCTAAAGTAATTTATTATTATTATTATATCATTATTCTCCATTAACAAAAAATACTGTGATATTGCAGGTCTAAACCTTTCCTAGCCAGTTTAATAGTCTGATCATAATTTTGCAAGAATCAAAAATAAGATGGCTCACCTCCAGAATTTTGCTCTCCTTAACAACTTTCTTTCCATGACACTTTTTGCATCTGTCCTTTGGATTAATAACCTCTCCTAAATTGAAGGGTTTTAAGTCAAAGTTTAAGTAAAATTAATTGTGGCTATACCATTTTCTTGACAAAAGTTGCAAAGCAGTTTCTCAAACAATTTGATTCAGAAAATGATTTTTAAAGTTTTTACAGTTTCCAGGCAAAAACACAGATACAAATTATTCAAATACATGGGAAGAAACATGCAAAGAATGGTAAACCATAAAAACTGGATTGTACCTGTTGTTACCTAAACAGTTGGAAGCTACTAACAAAGACTTCTGCAGCCCTTCATTTTTCAAATGTCACGTTTTTGTTTATCTTAACTGTGAATTAGTGCTCATGCATAAAAGAAGTAATTATTTCAATACTTTTTCTTGTTTACGTTCAAATTAGCTGTAGCTTTGTTTAGAGCACAATTTATTTATACAGGTCTACTGGTTAGGAAACTATTGTTGTACTGTATGTCTTTGTTTGCTGTTTTCTTTTGTTTTCTGTTCTTGACCCTGCACAAAATGTACTAAAAACACAAAAACTTTTAATCACAAATCAACAAATAGCCAGTTACTCACTAATATGGTCTGTGAATTTATAAGAATATAGTTATCACTAACCTTCCCCACTGCAATCGCTGCAAACTGATTGCATTTGCTGTACCATTCCGGGTCCTAGTTGCCTAATGGTGACTCGGATGCCTCGACCTTTGCAACCTGAACAGGTTTTTGCTGACCCTGATTTGCCACCAGCTCTGTGCAGTATGAAACAGAAAAAAAAAGGTTAATTAACGCCATAGTATCTTTATCCCCTGTTACCAAGTAATTTTTATTCACCTGGTATCATAAAATGCTTGATTTTGGTACTCTGGCATTTTTCTACATATTTAAAAGTTTTCCTTTAAGGTCATTTCTCTGTTTTGCATTGCGCAGCTCTTCTGCACATTTTCACAAATTTTATGTTCGAACTAAAATTTCTCACTTATGGCTCAATTTTGCCTACCAATTCATGTATTTGCTAACTAGAATCAATTCCATTCATTTGGACAACACTCGCCCAAGGCCCCTCACAGAAAATACCATTTTGATGGTAATTTTTTAAACTATTTTGCTGAATATCTAAAAACTGAAATCAGGGACCCCCTTTTTCTTTTCCAATTTTGTAGCAAAATACTGTGGCCTTCTTTCGCTATACTATCTGTGGAAAGGGTCTTGTCTTCTAGTGGGGACTTAAGGGGGGGGGGGGGCAAAAAGACTGATCAATACGAGCAGGGTTTCAACCTCAGTGGTGCTGTGATCTGTCCTTTAATATATATGTACCGTGATTGACCCAATAAGCATCCACCCCCTTTGCTGTAATGAGTTTTGTAAAGATTTGGGGGCTGGTGCTTATTTGAGAAATGGGCACTTGCTCAGTCAATTTTCCATAACAACAGCTTTGTGCTGTTTAAATGTAATGGCTACCCGAATGTAGCTGCCCTAAGGTGATTCTTTTGGAATTCTATGGTAGTCTGTTTTGTTTACTGTTTGTTTGTCAGGTTTCATTACATTGTAAGACTATGAATATCAATAGAACTAGCTTTTAAAATTCATAATAATATGTGCCCTCTTTGTCTGGGCCATTTCAAGTTACAAGCATTTTTAATCTGTCTGAAAATAACAGCTACCTGAAAGTAAACTTAGGTAGGGGCTTTTTTGCCGGAAAAATCCGAAAGTAACAGGGACCATTACTTTCAGAATTCTACGGAACTTGTCTAAACAAACTGATTGAATGGTTGATTGATTTTTACTCTAGACAAGATAAAAAACCTACCCTTTACACGTTCCACATATTACACTTTTGCTTAGCTGTAATTTTGTAGTTTTACCATTGTAGAGATCTTCGAGTGTTACCCTAAATAATAATCAGATCAAGAATGGTACACACCAAAAAATTAGGGAACCATAAAACTAGCAAGTAGCAAGTACAAAATGTCACCTATTTAAAATAGTTCATCTAGGTTAAGGGTTGTGGATTTTTCTTGAGCATATTTAACACACTTTTTCTAAACCCCCTCCCCCCACAAAAAGGAGTATGCTATAAAATGACACTTTTCCTGTATGTTTTCATATAATTATATTTAATGGAACAAAATCTTCCTGTGCTTTCAAGATTTGGTGCTGACAAAGAAGGGGATAGATGCAAATGTTTTTACAAGATAACTACATATAAGAATATCTGTATGTCTCTCAAATCACACAGCATTTTCATCTTCACTTTGGTTACGTCAAACTTTTTACTCTGATAAACAAAAGGTCTACACAACTGCAGTAACAACCAGAACCATCAACATTGACGATCAACAAAAAAGCATCATAGTGGGAGCAGAAACCAAATTTCATGTTCAGTTGTTGGCCTAAACAAGGTTTTTTGCTAAAACAATGTTATCATCATTTTTAAAATTTGAAAAAAGTGCACATAGGCCTTGGACTCTCCCCCGAAGCAAATAACTTATAATGTCTTATCTGCCCATGAATTTGACAAGAATAATGCACAACCCCTTGATTGAATTTTCTTAAATCACCTTTTAAGCAGCTATTAAATTATAACACAAAATGGTGTTCATGTAAGGAAAACAAGTTATTGTGAATAATAATTATTGTAGACTATTTTTTGCTCTCTTAGGACATGTTTGGCAGGTTAGATCAATTGTTAAATGCTGAAATCAAGGTCTGTAAAAACTATTCAACTTAAGTAGAGTCACTGACAATGTGTGGTCATGAGACTGGATTGTGGCTGGTCACCAACGTGGGTAATGGTTCATGCGACTGGCAAAACAAGAAAATTTGTTCATGAGACTGGCAACGTGGGCAAATTAGTTTATGCAGTTTATGTGACCGGCAGGATCAAAAGACTAGCAATTTGGGTTTATGAAACTGGCAATAATTGTGGGATTGTGAGACTAGCAGTACAGAGTTATAAGAGCTCTTCTTGTACTTAAATCCTAAACCAAAAAGTTAATGCTTACTTTAAAGGGTGATAAAGATCCTCTCCTCTTCTTCGCTGCGGCCGTCTATGACCTCCCATCCCCATTCCTAGCAATGAAAACGTAGGGCCATACATATTAATTAAAGTAATATCTTAATCTAGAACCAACTGTGACCAGGCGACAAAAAAATGAAACAAAAACATTCATTCCAGGTCAAGAATGAAGGTGTTGTCAAAGCAATGCAAATTACTGGAGAAGATCATAAGTGAAATTCCCCTAAATTGTTAAAAAGATTTCTAGCATGAATCATAGTTAGGCACATCAAGAATATGACAGATCAGCTCAGTTGTATGTTTGGGACTGAGAGGAGTTAACTCTTCTCTTTCCAATATCACATTTTCAAAGAGAAACTGCTATTTTTTACAAATTGAAAACTATTTAATACTTTGTAGATCTATCGATGGCAAGGTTTTTTTTATGCAATGATAGTGGTAAGGAAGATTGAAGTTTTGCATCTCAAATAAACTACATCCCAACAAACCAAAGGATAACTTTCATTGTTGAGGAAGTAGAGACTAGAAAAAACAAAGCTGCAAGTTTTTTTAAATATTGATGAAGTAATGATTAGAAAGTGCAAGTTCATTTTGTTGATGCTTTGTTATCCAAAGTTTAAAATAACTCAAACAATGTTCTTTTAGCTACAAGCAAAGTGTTTCTTACTCAAGCTGGTGAATGACAAATTATAATGGTACATACTTCACTGTTAAAAGTAAAAAGGTTATTAGTAACATTGTACTTTGAGTAGTCATTACGACTATCCATTTTACGAATTAATTGCATCACAATTAATTCACTAATTGTTTTTAACAAAGGTGGATAAATATAGATCTTACTTTGCTGCTATTGTATCATTACAAAGTTTGTGCACAATTTTATGGAGGCCAGTCATTGTCAGTAATTTGAGATTTTGAAAGCCTTAAT
Source organism: Hydrozoanthus tunicans (assembly GCA_026413305.1). NCBI lineage: Eukaryota > Metazoa > Cnidaria > Anthozoa > Zoantharia > Hydrozoanthidae > Hydrozoanthus > Hydrozoanthus tunicans. Next base: position 5,946 of record JAOBAT010111145.1, read on the forward strand.
AGAAAAAAACACAAATGTTTTACATAAATTGCTATATGTCCATAGTATCACAGAATGATTCAAAACATAATTCACAAAAAAGTATGGGAAACTGGGTTCCAGCTTAACCTGAGGCAAACACTTGCACAAGAGTCCTAAAGATAATGAATTATCATAGCAAGAATTTTCAAAATACATTTTTTAAATCCACCTCTGATAAAACTATAGCAACGCTATGTAAAGAAGGGTAGCTTCCAGACAAGCTATACTCCGAAATATGTTGACAGGAACATCTTCTGTTAAAAATTAGCTACAATCATGACACAGTTAATGTCTCGAGCAAGAGTTTTGAAGAGCTGTTAACTAATTTAAGGAAGTTTCATCGGATTTAAATCTAGACAGTATGGGGTACGAGTTGAAAGGCAAAGCATTTAGGGCAAATCCATAAGTTCAGGCCAAATTTATATTCCAAGTTCTTGTCAACATAAACTTTAAGCACTAAATATCTGGGCTATTTCGAAACCAGATTTTTACTGGCGGGGATTGTTAAATCCTGATTCCTCAAAAGCCATCGCCGAAGCATACTTCCGGTTTAATGCTCAAGAGGTCTACAATAGTTTTCCTTGACTTCACCAACGCGAAGACACTGTTGGTTTCCTTGTTTCTTCAGCAAGGGAAGGAAGAGACTCGCGTATTGTTTCAAATTAACAAGTTATAATAACTCAGTGAAAGCTTTGTGAATAAACAACTAAAGTAATTCTTTACCTCCAAATAATCCGCCACCGCCACCAAAAATATGAGAAAGAATATCGTCGAATCCGGCTGAGAAGCAAGAGAATGCAGAATTTACGTATGTCAATCTTGTTTCGATATTAGACTCGCCAATAGACGACAGAAATGTCGCAAAACACACGCAATTCAACGATAAAAGCACTAATTCGTAGACAAAATTAACGAAAAAGTACAAACTATATCTAACACTATCTGCTTCTTAGGTACAACGAGAATCAAGTGGAAACTAATACGAAATCAATAAATATAAGTCTCCATACCTGCCCCAGCCCCCTCACGAAGACCTTTTTCTCCATATCGATCATAAAGATCTCGTTTTTCTGGATTTGATAAAATGTCGTAGGCAAAACTGATTTCCTTAAACTGTAAAAACATAGAGATGAATAAGACAATATTTTTACTGACCGATATCAAAGCAACTGCGCATTACTTACTTTTTCCCCTGCCTTGGGGTTCTTATCCGGGTGATACTCCTTCGCTAGTTTTCTGTACGCCTGAAAGTGAAATTTACGACAAGACTATGGATTCCTGCAATGTTTAAACATTGGTTTGACAATAACAATGTAAAGGGGCACAACAGAAAGATTAATTAAGAAACACAGTATTTCAAAAGGTACCTTTTTTATCTCATCATCGCTAGAATTTGGACTTACTCCTAAAATTTCGTACAACCTCGTGTCCGCCATATTGAGCAATCAAGCAGCAACTGTTCTGTGACCGGCTGCGAGTGATGACGTCACAACAAACTCATCACCAGGACACGCAACCAAACATCCGTGCCACGCGCCTGCCTCAGTTGCGTCGATTACTGATTTTAGCTTTTTCTCCGCAGCATCTCTCTGCATCACGAAAGAGAAATTCATTGTTAAAGCAAGGTGCTGATATCAGTAAAAAACACAAAGTCCGTAACTATATAATTCTTGATACTTACTCAATAAAACTTGTCACCTTGCCAGACAAGTTTAGAGATTTTTACTTGCGTGCGCAATTTCAGCTCCAAAGGCTACCCGACATTTTTAAAAACAACTAACTACTTCAATTTTAGGCTTCCAGGTGCAACGATACCGTTTCCAAAAAATCGTTTAATTGTAGATAAATCTTTCCAACTAATTATGCTAAAGACCGCAAAAATCAGCATCAAACAAACGAAAGAAACACTTTTGTACCGATTTTCCGATCTCGACAGCTAAGGACAATATATTGGTGAATCGACTTTTTTTATTTGCAAATGAGTTGAACTTTTGTGACTAATCACTTTGAGATTTAAATACAAATGGCAACCCAGCGCACTTATATCTTTTGTTCCGTCTTCCACTTTGTCTCGATTTTTAGTACAAACCCCTAGGGACACACGAAACGAGTTTCTATGTTATATTATGAAACACTGTACTTAAAATAGCTCATCTCCTTAAGTCTCTGCAAGTGGAAAAAAACAGCTCGGCTTCCAGCCAAAAATGTCACAAAACAGACAAGTTTCGTGTTTCGTGCGAGCTTGTGTCATTTCCGGCCGGCAGTGAGCTTCTCAAACGTGCTTCTCGAATGCATGATGGTTTCCGAAGCAAAAAAGAAAAGCTTCATTATTTCTCTTTTTTTGAAAATTTAAAAGATTTGGCATTAGAAACTTTTTAGCCTCAGTGATTTCCCACACAACACACAGATTCTTTCTTTTTCTGGTCAACAAAACACAACTCATTCAGAGTGCAACCGGTTGAGCTTAATAAACACTCGTGGCTTTTGTCTCGTTTTCTGCTTTTAGATACTGTCATTACTTTTTAGAGTCAAGTTGCTATAATACAAAGAATGGATCGGAAATTATTACCATCAAATCTGTATATATTTTTTGTACTTTATACAAGGCCAAAACCAAGACTAATAAATAAAGAGAAAAACATAGAAGTTTCAACGCATTGTTAAGACTTTTCAATAAAACAAAGTCATCACTCGCGATCGATGAAGTCGATTTTTTTCCTTAACATTTTCGTTTTTAGTAAATCCATCTTCACTTACACATTTTTATTATGTTAACTGACTAAAAATCTGTTAAGTAAAAACTATACGCTTAAAATAAAACAAAATTGAGTTTCAAAAACACAACTCGCAGAGACTTCAGACATCTTGCGAAGATAGTTATGAGACAAACCATTTCTACTCGGCAATCAGAGATAAAATACGGATAAAAAATGGAATGCTCAGTAATCGGAGTTTGATAAAAGTTTTTTTAAGAGTTTGATATTCTGATATCCGATTTCAATATATAAAAGTACATCAGTGAATATATCACTCTGAAATATTCCCCGGCAACCTTTGCCAAACAGCCGAAAACACATGTACAACTGTTTATCTTTTAACTTTTTAGATTGCAAGCTTCTCTGATGAGACATTCGGTGTTGAAATTGGTGTTTTGTATTTGTTAAAGGTAGTCAATTTATTCGCACTGTCATGTGTCGTAGTCAGCTTATTAATTTCGCAAATTCGTACTACATACGCGCGCACGCAACCAGTCATTTCAGTCTAACGTTTGTGTACATATACCTGAAACTTCAGTTCTGAATGTACATGCATGTAATCCTGTGATTTTTTTTGCGATATCTTTTTTTCTAGTTGAACTTAAGGCTACACAGAAAAAATATGAATATATTTAAAACGATATCCCAGTAAAATCTATTCGTCAAGTACAGCTGTACCATGTTGTGATCCAAAACACATATAACTGTAAGGTTAATGGTCGCCTAGAGCTGTGTTGTTTCGCCAAAGTATACAACCGTTCAATTAGTAGTTTATTTCAGACCTCACACTTCATGTTAAATGATAAACATTTTTTTGGCCTTATAGTCAAAAAAGAGTATACAGAAATCCATTTGACTTTGTATTTTGTCTTTTTGTCGATAGACTTGTTTTGAAAGTCTCTATTGAGCTACACGCTTTTTTTTTTGTAAGAACAATTTTATAAGAACGAGGCTCAGATTGGCCAAAATTTAAGAAAAAAGTTAAGAACAAGCCGAGGCTCGGGGCTCGATTGAGTAATTTTTTTTAGTTTTACAAAAAATGACTCGCAATTGTTTTTGGCTTTGGGCCGAGTTTTTAAACGTTTTCGGAAAGGTCAATGCAACATTGGTACGATTTTGTCGGGCACAGAAATTGCGAGTAATTAAGCTGTTATGTCCCTAATATAGCGGTGTTTTGAGAGAATTTTAAGCAAGTTAAAACTTGACCAAAGCAAGAGTTTGAATATGAAACCAATCCTGGGATAGTCACTGGAAATCGTCTCGGGAAAAAGAATCAGGGACTGAATTGATCAGGAATACACTCGCCAAGCAAGCCGTTAGCAAATGCACGTATTACAGTTTTTTCCCGATTAAACCACTTATAGAAATAAGAACAAATTAAGAACGGTGGTTTAATGGCAATTTTTGTTTGAGTCCTAAAAGATGTAACACTGGGATAAATCTTGCCAATAAATACTGCGGAATCTATATAACATTAAAAGATAGCTCCAGTGAATCTCGCGCGCTGATTGGTCGAGAGCACAAACCCGTGCTCTTTAAGAGGTGACAGGTTACGCTTTTGGAAGTGTCGCATAACACTGAATCAGCTGCCATATTTATTGCAAATAACCAGTTTTCTTATTGTAGAAAACTTGTTTATGGCCAGTGACAACATACAAAATTAGAATTCAAATCTGATAAAAAATAAAAAAGAGCCCATTAAGGTATTAATTGTAAAACATTTTTATGACTTTCGTTAATTCATGCTAATCAAGTATTTATGGCCTTCCGGCCACAAACTGAGCTTTCGTTTTCGCCCCTATCCGAAGCAAAAGTCTATATAAAATCGTTTTTTCGGGATAAAGCAGAGCCAGTACTTACGCTGAAAAGACTAGACTAACAAAAACAGATACTCGATCACTCAAACCGTAGAACCTAGCGTAGGCCCGTTTTAAATGTCGTGCTATTGATTCGTAAGAGCTAAGACTGCACCTGATCTCGACTTCAGCACGCCTTTAGCACGGCGTTTGAAACAAAACCGCGCCAAAATCGGGTAGCACGACAAGCTGACCCTTGCTACACGAATTTAGCTCGAGCTAACTGAGGTTTGTTTCAAACACCGTGCCACGAACTCTAATGCTTTGCTCGCCTCGCTAGCATGGTCTTTGAAACCATAGTCGGGTAGTATGCACGACAAGCTGACCCGTGCTACACGAATTGAGGTTTGTTTCAGACGCCGTACTTAACTCGGGCCAGAGTTGAACTAGCTTATAGAACGACAGTAGCATGCATGCACGGCGTTTGAACTGAAGGGCCCAAGGCCTGCGTGTGTTTTCAGTATCCTGCTGGTGACGCCAATCTCCCGAGGTTTGATTTTGTTCCTAGTATTTGTTTCGGAAGTACTCTCAATCGTATTTTAGCTTCCTTTGCCTTTATTTTTATTACAATGAGTCAAAAGTAAACCGAGCAATTCGTGTGAGTGCCGCATGGCATTTAATAGAGCGAGGCCGAAGAAAAATAATAACTCTTACCCACACTGAGAACGGGCTCATATTAGTATTGGTTTTTCTTTTTTTTTCTCATTCCATTCCATTTACCTCCACTCGATCTGATCTGTGCGATACACTCTCCCTTACCTCAACTCCACTACCTACACTCTCATTTAATTTTTTAACTAAAAATATAAGAACATTGTTTTTCGGGCCGAGGCTAGGTATTTTTATTTATTAGCCAATTTTTAGGCTGAAAATATTCTTACGACTGATTCATTGTTTCGGGAATATCGGTGACACGGAGCTTCCGTTTCTAAAATGACTGTGGTATCGAATCTAGCTATAGTATCTGCATGAACGGTTTCGGGTAATAATTCGGTGGCACTTGGTATAGTCCGAAAAAAACTACAACATTCAGTTTGGACAGCGACTCTTTAAACTCGTCCGACACCAGGGGTGTCAAATTGTCGCAGAAAAGGACGAAGCGATCACCGTTCCTGTACAAAATCTGAGCCTCGCCGTTATTCTTAAGAAATTCTTAAAAATCATTGTCGAATTTCAGCCTCAGTAATTTTGTAAAATAGACACTGTATTTTTTTTATAACAAACTTTTTATAATGAGAACATGAGCCTTAAAATCGCCAAAAATTTAACTATAAGAGCATAATCGCTGAGACTGAGAAAAGGTGAAGAACATTTGTTTCTGATCGAAGATAACCAATACTGCAAACACTTCCGCATACAGTGTTGTTAAAAAAATTGCTTTTCGGTGCATGGGCTTCTCGCGATTGACAAACAATCACATGTTTTTTCATTTACCAAATCGCAGTTCTTACTGCATTTAAGATATTTTATAAGAATTAACATGTTTACGAACATTTGAGGCTGATATCCCGAAAGACGTCAGTAAGAAAGTTCAGCCTCAGTTGAAAAATTCGATGTTCAGTATAACAAAGAGTGTGCGCATTCTTGTAAAAAAAGAATGTAAACTCCACTCAGCTCCTATATTTCTATACTCCATTCCATAGTCTATTGCTATACGCTTCTCTATTCCCTACCACTCAAAACGGCCCACTTCGACCCCGGAAGTTTTTATAGTTTCACTCCACACCCTGAATCAATTGCATAATTGTTACTAAACGGAGGCCTACTCTCGATCGCCGGGTCGCCGTAATCTTGAGCGATCTTTATAGGAAAATTGACCATTTTTGATTTAAGATTTAGAAAACAGTTTTAGTTTTTTCAAACTCTGTTGGAAACACTCGGGATTGGGAGAACACGAGAAAAGGTTTGGATCACGAGCTGAAAGCGAGTTATCATCAAAATCTTTTCGAGTGTTCGCCAATGAATCCCAAGTGTTTCCAACAGAGTACGGAAACACGGAAAGTTTTTATATATAGTGATAATAACAACTGATGACGTCATTTATGATTTCTATCCAGATTTAAAAAATGGTTCTGGGCAAATCAGAGCGCGTGTTTTTCTTGAAATCATTTTATAAATATAATTTGAACAATTTCAGGCGATCTTGGGCGATTGTAAGCCTAAACGGGGCCGTGCAACTACATGAGACAGCTGGTGTTGGTAACAGCTAGCTGAACGAGCTCTCCGGCCAAACTAATTAAAACAGACAAGCTCTATTAGAGAAAAGGTCAAAACAACGGTACTTCCTAGGAACCCAATTTAGGGGGTGGGGTATTATGTGCCGCCACCCACCACCTTTTTTCAAAATTGCTGATTTTGAGGAGCAAATATCATGTTCAATGAAATAGATTTTGACAAAGTGCTTGCACCAACGCCTTCTTTGTGGAGAGAGGAGTCCATAATACAATAAAAACCAATACCCCTAAATCAGGTTTTGAGAAATTGAGCTCTCAAAAAGTGGGGAGGGGTGGGGTAGTGGGTATGTGCCGCCACCTACCACCTCCCCCAACAAAATTGGGTTCCTTAAAAATGCCATTGTTTTGACTTCTTCCCTAAATTACGTATAAAACAAAGCTCATGCACGGAGGTCACGCTTCTATTGTTGTCTCTTCAATATACAACAAGGTAAACCACAAATGTAATTTTTACAACATTCTTGGTTAGTCAAACAAAACATCTATTATGTGCGCTGATCACCACGCATGCCAAAGATTTACCGATTTTTACAATTCGGATTTTTATAACTTGTGAAATTATTCACATTTCTAAGATAGATCTGTTAATCTTTGATACATTTTCAATATTTTAATAGTATATAAGTATTTTCAGAATTAAGAGTTATTCTTGTAGTATAGTATGTATACTGTACTGGAAGAAAATGTTTCCCGCATTTACTAACTTCGATTTTAAATTAGGGCTAATTGGCTACCCAGTTCTTGTTAACCATGCAGTTTTAATTAAAATCATTTGATCAACACACGATAATCAGTTACTTGTTAGTGTTACTAACTCATTTTAAGTAATAAGTATGAAACTCACTCGAATGTCAGTGAACAGTCAAAATTTGAGAAATTTCTGCGCAGTGCATAGCCAAATAATTTTCATTATATAAGACTTAGCAAATATGACATTCAAATCTTATCTAAATGTGTAAAGCACTTAGTACTTAGAAGTACTGCCGCCCGTTCAGTATATCTAAAAAGCACAAATTTGAATTGATTCACCTAAAACTAACAACAACTCAAAAGTAAGGACAAACCAAATATATAGAACCTTTAATATGCTTAATATAGTGATTTTCTTAGTATGAAAAAACGGATATTTTTCATCACCTACATTCGATACAACACAAGAATAGGTTCAGGGGAACTAATTTTAAAGGGTATACTGATAACAGAAACCAATCACAAAGTTGATGAACTGCAGGAGAGGTGTACCCTTAATATGCGATAGAAAGGTTTGCTAAATCAGTCGGTGTCAGGTTTGATACGGGTATCGAAATAAATGTAGTAGGTTGAACTCGATGTCTTGTAAGCCTCTTGTATCGAGCTGAGCAAGTAAAGACTTTGAAAACCGTGTTGAGCTCAATATTTCCGTTTTATTTCTCTTTTTTGTGCTTCAGAAAAATATGATATGTTTGGATAAAATAATTTCTGTAACTAAATTAAAAGTTTTGGATATTAGTCGGCTTAAGCCATATGCTTCGCTCTTAGCTCTTCAGCTTCGCATTGAAGAGCGAAATATATTCTTTTCAAGCCAATTTATCCAATTCTTTTTGAATCCAACGCACAGAAATTATTTTGTCTAAACATGTCGTAGATTTTATTACTTTTATATATGTTTTTATGAAGTACGTAGAAAGGGAAATAAGCTCAACGATTCCCCTCCCCTCCCCTCCCCT
>JAOBAT010111156.1:0-14518 GCA_026413305.1 Hydrozoanthus tunicans
AGATTTCCGTACATTTGGGTCTGATATCGAGCTAAATCTACCCAGAAGTGATTTTTCGTCCAAAAATGTATTTCTGGGTTTTATTACCAGGGTTCGTACACCTTCGGAATTTCAACAATCAATTTTTTCCAGAGCTATTTTTTCGCATTTTTCAGGGCTTTTCAAGGGATCTTTAAACCCAGAATGACAATACTAACGTTCAAAATCACCTGTTCAAACAACTGTCATGAAAATTCGTATGCATAGAGCTTTTAGTTAAATAACGACAGGCTAAAATTAAGACTTAAACTTTAAATGTTACTTGAAACGAATTAAAATGCATCGAAGTTAGTGTTTTCAACAAAATTCTATGAAAGAAAAGTTTCCAGGCCTTTCAGGGATTTCAAAATTTTCCCAGGGTTTTCCAGGATTTCCAGGGCCCATGCGAACCCTTTATTGCTGTTTGCATTGTTAAAGGAATCCTCCATTGTATCCATATCAGCAGCACAAGTTTGATATGTTTGTGCATATAACTAATGCGAAGCAGTGTGTTTTCATCAGTTTTACAGTTTGAATTTCCCGCGCCATTTTGAATTATGACGTAACGTGGTTGCAGTGCCAGACTCCCTCTCGTTCATTGCTATTGTATTCATCGCGAGTGGAGACTGGCACTGCAACCAAGTTAAGTCACAAATCAAAATGGCGGCGCGCGGGAAATTCAAACAAAAAAAACTGATCAAACTAAATTGCTTGGAATTTGTTATATGCGCAGAATTATCAAAGTTGAACTGCTGATATGGACCATAAACTTAAGAAACTTTTTATTTGAGGCAAATAATGTTATGCAGCGGAGGGACCAGCTATGCGGAGGGACTAGATTACCTTCTACGATTCCATACCTCGTTGAGAGAACGGATCAGCTGGGCACCAGTTCTTCTCAGACAAAAAAGTTTTGTTCTTGATTTCGTTGCTTCTTCTTCTGTCTCCTTCAACTTCAATTCGCAAGTTTTCGCCTTTTTCACGGCAATATCCTTTTCGGTCTGGTACTTTTTTATTAGCTAAAAAGATCAACATTTGAGTTAATACTTTGTGATTTTCAAATATGCCCTTCTAACCTTATTCTTGAGTTAAACTTCGAAATAAAAATCACTCACAACTTTGCTAATGGGGCTGATTTGATTGCACATAAATTGAAATTAAAACCGCCGCCATTTATGATTAAGGAAGGTTAATAGGTTGTCAAAAATAACAGTTCGCCAGCGAAGAGAAATTGGAGGGCAAGCATGGCACCTTAAGGAAAGTTTGAGTCACGGATATTCCACTTTTTAACTTGTACCTATACTTAACTGATGTTTTGTTAAATTACAACCGGAATTACGTTAGTTGAACGACGACTCGTATTTACAGAGTATATCGCCAATACCGGTTATTGATTTCGTGACATAAAATATTTTTGTACGAGACAGCGAGAAAAAAAAAACGAATTGGACGATTTTCAATGTTTCATATTGGGATTTTTTAAGGAGTCAATGCCCTCGTAGGAGAATTAATACACAAATAAAAAAGAAAATCACTCAACAATGTTTGGAAACAAAAAAAAAGAACTCAAAACGGTGCTACAAAAGTACTAAAAAAAGGAAACAAGATCAAAACTTTCGAGCGCAACCGAACGCAAAAAGTTAAGTGACATTTGATCAAAGCTTGAAAACCGGACTTTTTTCCTGTTCACTACCGGCCATTTTTAAAGGCCATTCAGTAGATTGTAAATGTTGGCTGCGCTTCTTAGAGGGAAGCAAGCACATGCAGGCTAGCGAAACTAACGAGACACGAATCTGTTCGTTCTTACCTGGGTGAGTCCAGCTTCATACTCGTCAAAAAAATTGTCCTGCAATCAAAACAACAAACTCGATCAAATTCAAATAGATGAATATGATGAGCTACTAGCGAGCTTAAGATGCCAGGACGGCAACGCCGACAACGGCGGCAGAGAACAATAGTGAATACAATAGCTGCACGTAGGAATGCACCGTGCAGGTCACCTGCACGTCGTCGTCTTTAAAATTACAACGTGAAAAGCTTAGTTTTGGAGTTCTTACGACTACGGGAACGGTAAAGAGAAAATTTTCTCATATCTCTTTTATCTTTATGCAGGGAGCTCTGATCCTTTTCTGTTCACAAAGTGTCATTAGGACAAAAGAGTGGGCAAACGAACCCGACATGGTCAGAAAGGGCAAACCAGAAAGGTGTTTTTGTAAACTGCCGTCCCCGTATCTTAAGCTCGCTTTTTTACGCTTGCGTAAAACGCATCAATCTTCATTAGCAAACACAACTTCGTCAGGGGACAATTCTAAAGGATTAACTAATTTGCTTAGCTCTGGAACTTGGGGGAAAATTGCTCAAAGTAGTTGCCTAGTAGCCACTTTCAATCGACTAAAAAAGTTAAATTTTAAATGTCTGACGTTTCGAGCGTTCGACCTTCAAAATATCAAGTTTATCGAGAAGTAGCTGTTATGCAACGGTTTTAATAAAAACTATTTTTTCAAATACTACTGTATATGTGTTTGGAGTTCTCCAAAAGTCTTTATTTTACATTTATATGATGAACACGTAGCTAAAAAGAGTTAGGAACTTGGTTTTCTTTTCTTATCATGCAGTGTGTTGTTTAGTTCTTTTAGTCATAGGACAAAGTAGGATTTCTGTTCCAGTAAAATATACTCAACGCACCAGTGCAAATGATTTTAAGTCCTCGGGAGTAAGCTCTTTGATTTCTTCCTTTGTGAGTTTGAAGGATGGTGGAGCGAAATAACACAGGCAACGCCTAGAAAGCAAAGGGATGGAATTTAAAGAACAATCAACAGATGTTAAATTATTTCAAGTTTCTTTGTCCTATGTCAAACGTGTTTGCAGCAGAGGACCCCTTTAAGATTTGGCAAAAAATCTCGACAACTGCACTTACCTCAGCAAGCCTGAAACGTCGTGCAACAGCTCCTTCGAACGCGTGTCAGTTGCTACTGTCGATACAGAAGTCACTCTACCATCCGGGGATTCCACCTGATAGCTTGGTTCAGCCAAGGTGGATGCCTCGGCTTGTGAAGAAACAGCCCCCGAGGATGATATACTGTGTAGCTCTGTGGAAGTCGTGCTGTGCACCTCCCTGATAGCTTCGGGTGAGGAGGTGGCGGTGCTCGTTGAAGACGGTGGCTGTGGTTCTTCTTCGGCTGAATGTAAAATGCGGATGTCTTCAAATGGGGACTCGAACCTGTTGATGAAAGAATTAAAGATGATAAAGATAACCACAAAAACAATATAAGTATTAAAAAAGGAATATAATTAATAGTTTCTAGGGCTGACAAGACGACAGATGAAAGAGCCGATGCGTATAGACTGTTTTCACGCACTCCCTTGAGACGCCAAAGACAAAAGACAAAGCGGCCATGTTGGTGTCCTAAACAAAAGAAATTATCAAAATTATTTTGTTCAAGAGCACCAACATGGTGGCTGTGACGTCACGTGAAAACGATCTATATGTAGTTAAATCTAGAGAAAGGTAAAATTTCTCGTCTGCACTTAAATGAATCTAAAAGGAGAAAAATTCTTGTTTGCAAGGTTACGTAATATAATGTACCAATAGAAAAGTCTTGCAGGCCAGACGCAGAGAGAGTTCTATCAACTAGTAATAGTAATGTAATAAAATATTTAAAATAAAATTACTAGACTTAAAGGCTTAAACAGTAGCTGACTACATAAATAATATTTCATTCCACATCTTTCATGTAAAGATCCTAACTTAATTTTATCTAACCACCCAAAACTATAACGGACCATACACAGGAACCAGGTGATGAAAATCAATGACTTTCTATAACACCGTATTGTCGTCTGTGACTTGAGTAGTTTAAAATCCCAGACAACTGCCGCTTACCCGAGGTTAAAAGACTATTTTTAACCTTGTACAAAAATCAACTTCGATTTCAATGTTTTTAGAAAAACCAGCATTTATTGTGTTATTTCGCTTTGTAACATCACGAACATTTCAGATTTCATACGATCAACCTTTCGCTCATTTCATGACGTGCGAACTCTATACTATGACAATGATTTTGTACCATGGGAAATAAACAACGATGGGAGTGACTACTTACCACTTGTCGTACTTGTTCTTTGGATATAAGTCGAACTTTATCTTGGCTTTGCAGGATTGTCCTTCTTTCGTTTTAACCGAGACGACGGAGCCAACATACCTGAAGAAGATATTAAAAGTAAACATTAGGAAAAGTTGCCCTCAATTACCGAGAAACTGGGCACGATAATAAGTATTTATCCAGCGGAGAGCTTATGCAGGCCTCGTATAACCGGGACAAGATTCCCCCAAATGGAGGCTACAAGAAAGCTTGTTGTGTAGAAGAAAATATAAAATGTAGATAAACACCTTAGCATTGTTCCTTTAGGAAACATCTGTTACATACCATTTGTTTTCGGTCGTTCTTGCTTCAACCTTGTCTCCGACTGCAATAAAAAAAGTAACAATTTGTGAAAAAGAATAATTTTTTATACGACAATGAGCAAAGTTCCTACATGAAACAAACCGCTAAATTTGACAAACTTCCTCCGGGTTTCTGTTCTAAAAAAGAAGAAAAGCTCGACTGTTTCATATTAATGAAAGCTTTACTGTAGTTAAGTGAAGGGTTTATAGGATTCACTTGTCTGTGAATTTTTAAGATTTGAGGGAATTCGAGCACTTGTTCTTCAAATGGTAGCTCTTCAAAAATTTTCACCTTAAATCAACGATTCATGATGAATGTTGATTACTAGTGTTGCCAATATCCACGCCTCGTGATCTTGGTTGACGAAGGGCCCTAACGGTTTGTCAAATACTTTGGAAACAAAACTTTGACTTAATTTTTTTTTCTCTGATTTTAGCCAAAATTGCAATAATTATTCTGATTCAAGCCAAACAAGGCCTTACTGATTGAAGATACTCTGTAAATACCTGTAAATCCACAAAATATAATATTGGCAAAAGTTTCTCCCCATACAAAAAAAGGCCTTGATAGTTTTTTTCTATCTTCAAAAAATCTATGGTTACAGAATGAAAACTTGTTGAGTTTCAAATCAAAACCCATTCCTAAATTGAGAGTTGCGAGAATCTTTGTTAAACAAAAAATAAAGTAGAACTGTTTCTCTCACTATATAACTAGTATTCATCAAACCCTACAACAACAGCAAGATTTCCAAAGAAGCCGATTGCCACCTTTCGGTTGAACTTTATTCGTTGACGATAAATCTGTTGCGTTCACATCCGTAGAACTGCTCCAATCCATGTTGTACCTTGCTTGTGGTTCGTTCTGTAAACGCACATGAAAAATACCTCTCATTATAAATTATATTTAAGCAAAATAGTACGCGCGCTCTGATTGGTCAAAAACAGTTTTGCATGAGAGGTTTCATCCTTTCATTTTCTGTCGTTAATTAAATTTAAAACAAAAAAAAATGGTTTCCAGTTAAAGTTTTTTTCTCCAGGAATTATTGGTTATTCTCAGCGACAGTGCTGTAATTAGTTTAACCGTCTTTTTAAAAAAAACTTCTTTAAGCGACAAAATTACTTCTGTTAACTGAACGCAAGACAAGAGTAAACACTAAAACTGCCAGGTGGGTTCTATCCCTAACGCGTTCTTCAAAAATCAACCTGAGGCGGTGGTCACATGTCCTTAAAATTGGAAGTTTTTAGTTATGTTAAAAAAGGGCTAGCAAACAGTATGAAAACCTTTCTAGGTTTCCCGAAACTGGAATGAAGTAAAACTGAAAATAATACTCACGGTAGGTGCTTCTTTCTTACGCTTCGCTTTCACGATTTCCTGATAGAAATACGTAGATGAAAATTGTTTTAGAAGATATAAACACGCTACAGCATGAGGATCAGCCTGCAACATTTCTACTTTACAAAACCATCGATTTAAAGAAAAGCTATATTACACGTTAGTCAACAGATTTTGTTTTTTCTTGTTTAGCATGCACTGTTGTCGCCAGGCATCGTGAGCAAACTATCTGTTTCGCGCGCGACTCCCCGCGTGATCAAGACGCAACGAGAGAAAAGCCAATGTACATTTTACAGTCATAAACTGCGAACACAATAACGATGACGACGAACAATCGTCAATAGATAGATTTAGCAAAGACAACGGGTAATCTGTTTACGTGCGCGCACACAGCTCTAGGTCATGAAAAGAAGACATTACGTTGCGAAAACATCAAAACCTGAAAAACAACGCCACATGTACATCGCAACATTTCAGGGCCTAAAGATGTGCGCGCGCACTAAACACAAGTCACGTTATCGTCGCGATGTCTTTGCTAAATCTATCTAAATGGAAGAATAGCTGTTTGGGAGGAGGGGTGGGGGTAATGGCGATAGTCTCCGCGGAACTTGTTTTGGTCGATTTTTTTTCTTACGCGCAGCACTTTTTGTATCAAGTTGTCGTTTTTAGCTATCAGTTACCTCGGATGGTTCCGTTCGAATTGGGAGAGATCGTTTCTTCTGCTTTCTGACACACTCATCGACACTCGTGCTGTCCACTACTGTGTTCTTGGTGCAATTCCTCTGCTAGTAATGGTGAAAACAATTACTTTTCGAAAAGTACTCTTAATCCTAGGAAGTATCGACTCTACGGTTACAGTTCCAAGTACAAACGCTAACAGACGTTTAACGAAAATAATACTATCAAACTGTAGTGCATGCGCGTTCACAAAAAATGTGACACATCTACAGAAAATAATCATTAAGCGTTTGTTGTGATAATCACACGACTACGAATTCAGTTTGGAAGTAACTTACCCGAGTAGGTTTTTCAAAAAGTGTTGCAACCTTTGGGGGAATAATCAAAAAGTTAACAAATGCATTAACTATCAATTATTTGAACTAGTTACGATCGCTTAATTATTTTGCGTTTCTGTGAAAAAATAAATGAAAGAAAAATTAATTCAACAGACTATTTCTTGAGCCAAGAAAATTTTAAAACCTAGTTGACAACAAACATGACTGGGACCGAACGAGGGTCCCGCTTTGCACCACAAACTGTTTTGCACTGCTAAATAAATAAACCCGAAATCAGGCAAAAAATCTTTTTCGATTTTCCTTTTAATTGATTGTAGAAAAAGCTTAGTTAATTTTTGGTTAGTTAAAGAACTAAAAATCTTTTTCGATTTTCCTTTTAATTGATTGTAGAAGAAAGCTTAGTTAATTTTTGGTTAATTAAAGATAGGAAACGAAATGAGCCGTTTTTTAGACGCGAAACTAAATCCAGTTATTTTTGGATTGTTCATGATGGGGTTTTCATTTAGATCTGATTACTTGTGTTGTTATCGTTAAAAACTACTATCTCGGACAAAAGACAAATGTCTTTTTATTTCTTTGTTTTAACGCGTTTAATAATTAAAAGCGTAACTAGAAACTTTGCCAACTCGCTCAAAAAGCGCGATATTTAGGTAACATCAATTTCTGTTCAAGTTCTTTAAAAAAACATCTTTTTATAGATTTGTTTTTTATTTTTGTTTTAGAACTTTTAAATGCGTAAATACTGACGGACAAGAGACTGAAGAATAGTAGTAACAAATTGGAGGTACAACACGTCAGGTCACACCAATTCTGCACCGCGCGTGATTGTTGTTTCATAATACAATGTTCTGGTGCAACCTTAATTTGCATCTACATAATCACTTATGTACAAACTTAACTTTCGAACTGTAATGTAATACTCTCAGCCAATCGGATCCTAGACAATTCCGCGACCGGGAATCATAGAACCGCAATGAAAAATGTTTACGACTGATGTGAAGACAGACTAAGAAGACGCAAAAGAAGCAGTGCAAAAAGTTAAAGAAGGGTAGTAAATTAGCAACGACCAGTAAACTGTTTCATATTTAAGGGAGATAAGATGCTTTGTGTCATCAAATGTTTTGACTTACCTCCCGTTTTTCGGATTTCGCCGTTTTGTGATGCTCTTTAACGTCTGCCTGGTTTGTGGTGGAACTCTAAAAGAATAGGAAAAATACAATCAATCGGGTGTGGGCAACTGAACATAAAGTCGCGCCCTGATTTAATAGTGTTTTACAAGTTGACACCATTTAGCGTCAGGGGTTGGGGGGGCGGAGGCTGACGATAATATGACTTGTTTTTCTGAATAAAGTATTTTAAATATTCAATCTGAAATATATTGTGTTCTTAGCACTCTGATTGGTTCATTCACTCGTATACAAAATTGACCATACGAAGAACTTAAAACGGACATTTAAGTTGAAAGTGTTTACAGCTGAAAAATTGTTCTGAATAGAGTTTAGCTGTCATTTTCAAGTATCGAAACGTTGAAAAAGCTGAAGAAATCTTATTTAACATTCATTTAATCAATATGAGATGTCAAGAACTTAATCAGTAACTTAACTCCCCATGAGAGTCTGTAGCTCAGTGGGTAGAGCATCTGACCGGTAATGGAAGATTCGCGGGTTCGATTCCTGTCACTGACTCAGAATTTTTTCTGAGCATTCAAATTGAGAATCAATAACTCTTCAAACTTTATTTCCAAATTGCAAAGTACCGTTTGGGAAAAAATAGCACTTATTAAATGTAAAACAAACAGGTAGGGATGAAATAGCCAGTTCAAACATTCTCACCATAGTTAATATACCGACTTGTTAAGAAAGCCGGCAAACCTCAAAAGGGAAATACAAAGAATGTACAAAGATGCTTTGTTTTATGCTGAACGAACCGCGATCGTGCACATTCTTTGTGTCAGGTGTTAGTGAGAATGTTTTTACTGGCTACTTGCTGATTTGCATTTCAAAAGCTTTTGTGTTTTCTGCACGTTTTTTGCAGCAGGGTCAAGACCAGAAAACAAAAGAATATGGCGAACAAAGACATACAACAAAGGTTTCCTAACCAGTCCGTATATAACAACTGTGTTTTCACTGACACCTGAAACAGAGAGTGTGTGGGGTCACAGTTCGTTATACAGAAAGCTCTTCTTTGTAAGAATTTTTTAGTTCCCTTTGAGGTCTGCCGGCTTTCATAACTAGTCCGTATATTCAAGCAAACTCAGATGGAGTTACAGTATACCGGTTTGACAGTTGGCTTCGACTTGACCGCCTTCCATGTCGTCTGGGGGCACTGAAAAACATTCAACAGAAAGAGTAACGTCATTCTGGTCTGGTCACGGCCCAATCAGCTGTCATTGTTTACATTTGCCTCATTAACATCAATCAAACTTCAACATTGAGACAAAATGAATCCAAAATTCGATAGATTACCGAAAAGTTAATCATCAAAAGTTTTAGTTAGATACACAGAGTACTTCGAGAAAACGCGGCTTCCAAAGTTGTTAAATTACAAATATTGTCTTGCTGGGTGGCAAGAGCTGCCTCAACCGCATACAAGTACTATAATTTAAAGAATCATTTCTCCGAAAGTACCCAATGAATTAAGCTAAGACTTTGACTTGTTACTAACCGCACTAAACCATCAAATTTTCGACTTATTTTGTTTGAATGTGGAAGTTAGATTTATGTTTTTGTTATGTTAACAATGAAAATCCGCGAAGACGTTAAACTCGTACTCACACACCGCTATAACCCACAGTGAAATGAGCTTCGTTTGCAGTTTGGCAATTGCGCCCTCAAAAAATGTCCTTAGTTTGTCATGCAATTCAAGTTTAAGTATCTCTTACAATAAAATCCTTGAACTAACCCTATAAAGTATTCAAAAAACATTTCAATACTTATTTGTTCACCCCACTTACTGGTTTTTCTGCAGTTGACTGCTTTCTTGAGACTTTAGACATCACCTTTTGATTTGCCTGATCAGGGAAGAGACAGTGCTAAATGAATCAATTGTTCCTAATTTCAACGTATACCCCGTTTAACACTTAAATACATGCTCTTCCATTCTTACGATGGTATTGTTAACGATAAAAACAACGATAATGATAACGATGAAGACGGCAATAATGTTGATGACGATTTATGACAACCATAATGTTGATGACCATATTGATAACTATGACGATGATGATAACGATGGTGCTGATACCAACGTTAATGATAACGATGAAGACGGCGATGTTGATTGCGATGTTGGTAATTATGACGACGATGATAACGGTGGTGTTGAGAACAATGTTGAAAACGATGATGTTAATATCTATGACAATGATGATAGCGATGGTGCTATTCACGACTACGTGGTTGGGGATCATAATGACAACAATTCTGTTGATAACGATGATGATGATGGTTTTAATGATAACGAAGGTGCTGAAGACTATGATGAGGTTGGTGATGAAAAAATTGATGGTATATATGACCACAATAAGGAAATAAGCAATTTTACCTGCAGCTGTTGTAGTTGTTCCGTTTTTTTCAGTATTTGTTCTTCCATCTCTCTCGCTTTTTCCTCGTCTGATTTTAGTTGCTTCTGAAGCATGCCTTGTTGGATGCTTAATTTTTGTTCTGGTCGACTGCAACTAGAACCACAGCAAAAGTTGAACAGACTTCAACAGATGGGGCAAATACAAAACTGGGCACTATTATACGTTAATTTTGTGAACAGTGGTTAATACTTTCAAGATTCCTGAACAAAATACTACGACCACAGCTATTATCATTAAAACCAAGCACTTTCAGAAGTTTACAACTGAAAATGATCTGGACGCTCGTAAACACTTAAAACTGACGATGAACACGTCGATCGAAAAACGATCAAGCAATTCGATAGAAAACAACGCTTGTTTTCACTATGAGCAAATCAATCGTTCGTTTTATTTTCGACTTCATATCTGAAAAAGATCAGCTTTAAAAAACAAACCGATTGCTGTTTTTTCATACCCGAAGATTATCAGAAAACGTTCGTATAAAGATCATCAAGTCGATAGAATTACACTCTCAAAACGTTTAAACGCCGATCAGTTACCATTCTTCGCTTGAAATTAGGATTTTTGACGAAAATAGACGGAAGTTTGCTAAACAAACCTGCTACAGCTGGGATCGGAACTCATAGCACAGCACCACTCCTCCGGGAAATCTCTGCCAATGTTGCGCTGTGAAAAAGGAAGCTCGCGCCACTTCAAACAGACGTCTAACAAGCAGATAAAGAAAGCCATTAGAAACACTGTTTCAATTTAAATATTTAAAAAACGTGTTGATAAATCTAAGTATTAAAGACTCTTTAGTTTTAGGTAGACAGCATGTGTGGTCGCACAAAACTATGATTGGTTGATTGGTATGAGCAGTTAGAAAGAGTTAGCTCAACCACGTACCCAGGCTCTTCGCGCTCCCGAGAGAAAGACCCTGGTTGGGTCTAGTCATGTGACTTATGGCAATATTCTTGACTAAGGGAGGGGTCTGCTAAATAAGTCTTTTTGTCATACAAGTCTTTGTAACATCCAAAGCGAGGCTGGGATCGAAGCTGTGCCACGGCGATACCGTTCTTGACAAGTTTTTATTTCGCGATCGAGAAGAGCAACTATTGGAATATTGTTTTTAAAACCAAAACAAGTTCGGTGTGCTGCCGACAGGTTATGGAAAATTTATTATTTTTTTATTGCACATACGCAACTCTTGTTCGTCTTCGCCTTCTTCTTCGACTCCTGATCCGGGCTCAGTAAGAACAAAAAAGAACCTTGAACGCCCCTCCCTCGTTAAATCTTTTCGTTAAGACCTAGAATGTGTATGCCACGTGACCAGACCCAATCAGGGTCTTCCTCTCGGGAAAGGGAAGAGCCTGGGTACGAGGGTTTGAGTTAGCTCAGAATCGAACAGCTGGACGCAATGCCTTGTACGCTGGTGTAAGGGAAAATGTACTAAGTATTAAGGAAGCAGTCATTAACTACCAGAAGGGCAAGGAGAGGGAAAGCCATCAACCCTCTCCTGGACAAATGTACATCTGCCCAACCCTGGCTTCTGTGCGCAAAATGCAGGCTTGCTAAGCCACTCACGAACACACTAGATACAATGTAACACTATTATCAGTTATTTTTATTTGAAAAATGCATGCAGTCATGCTCATGTTTTACGCTGGCCAAATAAGCAATAAAAAAATGGGGCTTCAATCTGACACTATTTTTCCTTTAAAAATCGTAACGCAGAAAACTATCACCAACTTGCAAAGAGGACTAATAATCGAGGTAGGCCAAACTACTTACCACATTGTATTAAAAGAGGTATCTGCATTGCGCGTTTCCTAGCAAACTTTAGTTCGTTGGATGGGTCATCTGTCCATTTTGAGCTTACGTACCCAAAATCTTCCCTAAAAGTAAAGTTTTTAATTTGTGAATATCTCTGACTAGATAAAATGACCTATCCGGAGCCCAAGTTGTTTTCTTTGCTGCAGATGCAACACTTCAGCCTTGTCAGTACAAAAGTACTACCTAACGCGTTGCTTTTTACTTTGCAAAAAATACAAAAGTTAGGAAAGTTTAGAAACAAGAAAGGTAAAGTTGCAACCGAAGTCAAATTTGTAAAACTTTAAGCTATAAACGGACATTCTATCGATTATACTTACCAGAATTTCGTCACCCCACATTCTGTAAGAAATGCATAAAGTGCGTCAATGCTAGACTTAAGATAGTTTCTAAATTTCAAGCTTGTTATGAAAGTGTATGCATAACTCAGAGAAATAGTTGGAATTTCGAACAGTAATCAACACACCGCATTCTATCCTTAGGTAGAGACAATTCACCCAGGTTTGCTACAGTCTACTCGGTAGTAAACACCAGCTGAAGGTTTAACAACCGTGGAACAGTGTCCAGCTTAGGTGACGAGAGGGGGAGCTGTAGTGCCAATCTACCATAACCAGGTTTAAAACCAGCCTTACGTACATTTTGTCTGGTATTAAAATTTTAGTATCTAGGTTCCCCAACTATCAATAATATTGCTTAGAAAGAAAAGTTCAGTTATGATACATGGTTACATGGTAATGCAGTCAACAAAATAACTACTATTTTTAGTAAATTAGCAGAACGAGATTCTAAATGACGTTTCGGCATCTTCTCGATGCCATTATCAGAGTAAATAATAATACCAATAGAATAATAGTTCAAATATCTTACTGCAAAATAGAAAAATTTGGCTGAGTAAAAATTAGCATAAAGATAAATTGACTTAAAACACACTAAATTAAACAAGTTAACAAATTAACTATTGTTAACACTTGTACTTTTAAACAGCATCACCATCAATTCTTTATTCTGATAAAGGCATCGAGAAGATGCCGAAGCGTCAATTTGAATCTCGTTCTGCTAATTCATTTAAGTTGTTGCGTTAGCAAAACCTTACTAATTAATAATTTTAGAATCATTATTATTACTGTTAGTATTATTACCCTTAACATCATTAATACTATTATTATCAGTATCACCATTATTATTATCATTATTATTGTCACTTTTATCTTTATCATCATGATCACCATTATTCTTAATATTATTACAAATTATCACTACTATAATTAGCCGTTTCTAATGGAAAGCGAAGTGCTGCGAGCTGACATTATTTGCTCTCATGTTTTGTTGTGGTTTACAGGATTTTCCGACGAAAGCGAGGTAGTTACATGTTTTAACGCTAATCTAATTGATAATGGAAGTATTCATCAAGTGGCCCACTGTTTTAGCAACGCGTTAATAGATAAATATGTTTTTCCGACTATTTCAGCTAAGAAGCTTCAGAAGACAATAGGCTTGGTTTCGTTGCCTTGGTCCTTTTCTACTTACACTACCAAAACGGCTTCACCTTAAAGAATATTTCAACTAACATTTAAACTGGTTTTCGACGTGATAAAATAGTTAGAACCTACCACGCGAAGAACTGAGCTTTAACTTCACTTTTCACGCCTTAAGAAAAAGAAAAGCACGGCTGCCATTGTACTCCGTGTTCACAAAAGTACTAATCGCTCGCCACCCTGCCAGCCCATCCGCAAATCGATTTCAAAAATGGCTAATTAAACTCCTGCCCAAACCTATTCGGCCCGTCACAACTAGTGTTGCTGTTCATTATTATTTTCTTATCGTTGCTATGATTATTATAAAGATGACCTAGCGTCGAAAACGTTCATTTTTAAACTTTTAAACTTTCTTAGCCTTTTATTATATCACAACGTTTTAGCGAAACCCTATGTCAAAAGTATCATTATTGTTACAACTATTATCACTACTACTGTCTCGAACGATTGTTCAATTCCTCGCTCTTAAAGGAGTGTTTGTGTTAAATAAAGCCCTCTGCAAAACATTCTTGCGCAGTGGAAGATGCTGATCATTAACAAAGAAGAAGTTGTTCACGACTAGCGAGCTGTGAACTTACGTTCTATGCGGGAATCTTTCCAGTACTGAGCCAGGTGTTCACCGAGAGCCCTCGTTAGATGCTTGTACTCCTGGTGCAACAAAAGAAACTGTCAGATAATGTTCGTAGGAAGAGGGAAAGAAAATAGCAAAAACTTCTCAGGCCTGTCGGAAGCGTACCGGGGGGGGGGGGGGGGGGGGGGGGGGGGGGGGGGGGGGGGGGG
>JAOBAT010111167.1:0-14518 GCA_026413305.1 Hydrozoanthus tunicans
GCTTTGCAAACACTACAGTCAGTTTCCATATTTGGTGAACTCCGAATATGAGCTGATAACCGAGATTGAATGAACCATTCAGAACGCGCGAATCGTAATATTCGAGATTGAAAATTTAATAAAATATAAATAATAACAGATTTATTACTAACTACACAAGTAAGATCAACATGTTGCAGTGACAATTGGTGGTAATGAAATAAGTCACTATTAAACTATCGTCAATGTTGAGGTGGGAATATCAACGTATTTGTTTGAAAAAAAACTCCGATCCTGTTTTCACAACTTTCCGAAAAAACAAAACAACGTTTTTGTATCAAAACTACAAGAAAACTGCTACCACTGCACTACAAGCTAAAAATTCTGATTTTCAGCAACTCAGATAAATGCTGAAACATAGAAGAGACAACAGATGCAAATAACTCGAAATGTGCTCCCTGATAAGTATGAATGTATGCAGAATTTGAAAAAAGTTCGAAAACAGACATACAAAACTTAGTTGACGGCTGATGGAACAAAAACGTGAATAGTTAGGGAGATTTGTTAAAGGAAATACCGCAGTTAAGACAAAAGTGGAAGCTGAGGGTAGTAGAATGTCGGTTACCTCACCAGGTGCTGGCAGCTAGGTATCATTTACATGTTATGATGATAACTATGGTGCTTGAAACAAGTTTCAGAGTATTGACATTAAGGAAGTTCAAAGTGTTAGAAAGAAATACGATTGTTTTCAATGTTTAGGTAACTCGTGCCTGCATTCTAAAGTTTGCCAAGTGGATGGGTGAATAATCTTAATTTTTCGAAATTCATTTCTGTGCTGCTACGGGAGAAGGCAACAGCCCTACTGGAGTCTTAGTTGACTGATACCAATGAGTTTCACTTTGTTCAATGAACACTATGGCAGCTATTATCAAAGTTTGAAAAGGTTATGGTAGATAAGGAACCATGGAACTGAAGTACATCTGGAATTAGTCAATAACGAGAAAGTGATTGAAGCTCCAAGGTAATAAAAATATATATATACCAGGAAACAAAGGGATAAAATTGGGTTACCATACAGAGATTGCCAACTATAATTGTCCAATAATCAGCAGATGGCATTGAAACTCATGTCCAACACCAAAAAGAATCTGAGTAAAAATTATCATGACAGAAGGAATATCAGGAAACTTTTGAAAGGCACCTTAAAAAGAGCTACTTGCAAAAGTTTATCAGCCTTAGGGTTTCCCACCTACCACATTTTCCTACTGTTGGCATGGACAAATCTTAAACTAAAATCAGTAATCAGTACAGTATTCAATAGCTAATCAGAAGATTCTCCCTAAATAATACCATTCTTGAGTTACTAGAGCTTCAGACAAGACCTTGTTGCCGTTGCTTGCAACATAAAAGAAGAGTTTTTTTTGCATTTAGGGCTGGCATCATGACTTTTGGACATTTGTCGCTAACTCTACCCTGGAGGATGGTGGAAAAGAGCTTCTTCCGGAGGATATTCAAAAAGAAAATATAATTAGCTTGGCACAACAGGGGAGCTTTAACCTTACTGTTAGAAAAGTAAAATTGAAAGAAGGCGTTTTAAATACGTAACAAGGACTGTCAATAGGTTCTCGAGCAAAATGGGCGACTCCAATTTTCCGAGAGCTTGCCACATGATGTCAGATTTCCCGTAACTTTGTCTAGCAGTCACTCGGTAGACAAGTTAATTCTCAATCGTTATCACAAACTAGCAAGTAAAAATACTGGAAATAAATTTATCTTACCATAAAACAGTGAAGGTATTAGATTGTTGCAGCCAGTAAAAGAAAAAGTCTGGAGAATGGCTAAGCGAGTGCGGTTTGTGCAAATGGCTGAAGAAAATGGCTGCTGGCCAGGTCATGGCACCTTTACCTTGCACTTACTTGCGCTTCTTCGTCATAAGTTAGACGAGAACTACGCTCAACGTTTATCACAACCCAAGAGTTAGGGGCACACCATCAGCAGAGATGGTTGTGCCCATGCGCTTGATAAGCCACAAATGCTTTACAATTGGAGTTCGTTTGAGGGGTTGATACAGATAAATATTTTCTTGAACGCATTCACGTGATCAGTGACAACAAAACGAACTTCATAGAGTGGTAGGTGAGCGAAAGACTCTGGTCAACCAACCAGGCCACAAGATTTGATAGCCTTAACACCCAGACCAGATATCTAAAGGATGATGTTCCCTTAACCAATTATCTTTTTCATTAAGGTTATGGTTGTAGAAAGTTAGCATGGGAAAACGAATACGAAACTGTATTGGCCATCGCAAAAATATGCAAGGGTTCACGAAATGATTTTCCGGCATAAACGTTCGAAGGAGTAGTAACTCACTCTAAAGACCGCACCAAAGTGGACAATTCGTTATTTTAACTTGTATTTGACCTTGATAAAAAGTTACCTCGAGGAAAATGACCACTGGACTGGATTATCCTCACCTGTCTAGAACAGGATGGGAACACTTGAGTTGCAGAGTGGTAGCAAAAGTAGAGAGATCCATCCATAGGTTAATACGACTTGTTTGAAGAGTTTGAAAAAATACTCGTGTTGACGTTAAGGTTTGTTACACTGCAGGTTACACAGTTACTGCGACTCCTTGATCAAGTAGTAGGGCAAGGGAATGTTGAGACGAGAATATTATTTTGAACTATTTTGATTTCTCTACAGGTACAAAAATACCAATTTCACCAGTTACAAGAAACAAGCGACGTTATAGAGTTAGATGATATCAACAGTTTTTCTAGGATACTAAAATAAAAAGAATGTTATAACAGCATGTAAAATTCTTGAGCATATTTATATATTTATAAAGTTTAAGCTCTGTTTTTCTTGTTGGAAATTGATATGGTGACTGACAACTCAAATGGCAAAGAAAATCAAATAAGGCGATTCCAATGTATTGTAATTGAATTCAGGGTTACCTTTTCATTGACACAAAAAGTATTTACTTTCTCATTCACTGAATGTTTAAAAAATGAATGAAATGTAAGAAATCACGGGTTTCTATAACGTGTGACTTTTCGACCCAATAAAGTAAATTGCACATTAATTTGGATTTGACCGTACGTTTTGTAAAGTCTTTCTGAAGTTTCTCAAAAACTCCTAAATTTCACTCAAAAACTGTATGATTACCTACATAATTCAGACAACGTATGCCAGACTGTATGTATTACCTGATTCCGTAAGATACGTTTCATCAAAATGAGAGTGCGCATGATGCACTCTATCCAAAGGGAGTGTACACACCTTAAAGACTATATTAAGTTCCAAGGGGGTTATTTATCAAAAATGATTCTGAGAGTGGCAACATTTCTTGAGGGAGGGAAGTTATTTTCTGGGGGTAAAAAAAATATGCATCTTGAAGTTTACCAAATATTTCTCAACGTGACTATTTGAACCTGTGTAAGTTGTTCTCTTCCAATAACTTCATCTTTGTCTTAAGAATAGGATTCAGAAATTTACAAACGTACGTCTCGCATGCATAAAAGTTGTAAGAGAGGGGGGAAGGGAAGGAAACTAAAGATTGAATTCAGTCCAACTAAACTTTCGAATTTATTACAAGAGCTGTTGGAAAAAGAAAGTGAGAAGCTAGGTTCCTAAAATGCCAGGCAGTGACGAGATTTATAAGAAATTGGAAGAAAAGGGGAAAAAACTCAAAATTTTATTTCAAAAAAAGCAAGAAAATTAGATACTACTAAAAGGCAAGAACTTAAGACAGTTATTCGTCCGTCATACCTGTAAAAGAAAAAAGCGCAAAGAAACAAAACTTATAAATGCAATTTTATTCGCCTTTTGCCTTTAAACCTGGTTTACACTATAGAGGCTTATTGGCGGGTAGGGGTTATTTTAGGGAGAGGACTTAGTTGAATCTTTATGAAAACATATTTATTTTGTCAAAGAGAACGCGAAAAAAGGTATTGAGTGCAGCTATTTGCGTATAGATTAATATTGTTAGGGGATTTAAAAACCAAAAAGGAGATACAGATAACTAACCCAAGAAAATGAGCATGACATGCCTTACCTTACATCATTTCCACCATGAGCAAAAGCTCCGAACGAAGCGGTTAGTATCTGCAAGAATGAGAAAAGTCTGCCAGTCTTTGGATCATCAACAGTAACTTCTTTTGCTTCAAACACACTCTCTGCCCTGCTCCTCAAGCTCATGGCACTTCTTTCAGAAACTGTTCGGATTCGAGGAGGAACAAGAACATGTACATCTGGTTGGCCATCTTTTCCAGGAATTAACTTCACTGTTGACTTCCGTTCAGGAATTTCATCGTTATCAACCATGGCCTCAACAGTGCCTTTAAATTCTGGATTTGAGTCTTCAGAAATTGGTTCAAGGATAACATTGCCATTACACAGAATGGTGCTACCTCGACTGCGTGGTTCACCCAGCACCCACCCTAAACATTACCAGACAAACAAATTAATACTATTAAAAAAACTAAGCACCAGATCTCACCAGTGCATTACTTACAAGGTGGTTAATACAATGCTGGTATAAACGTCACTGAAATAACAAAGGTAAAACATATATTTTGCTGTGGAAGCTACAAATTAAAATGCTTAAATTAAAGTTATAAAAGCTAACCTGAGGTTAAAAGATTTAAAAACCCTAACGTTTTCGTTTAAAATCAGTTTCGTTTAATTAACTGCAAAGTTTTAACTCAAACGCTAAATCTGAAGACTACCGTATATATGAAAACTGTCATTTTTTAGGAATCCCTGGATCAAGTTTGCATGCAAAACAGAAGTTAAATCTTGAAAATCAATCTTTTTGAAAAGCAATTTCCTGTGGCAAAGCAGAATGTTGTCTATTTTCAAGTAAAAAATGCAGCATACAGTAGGTTTGAATAATAATCTCTTTCTCTAACTTCAATTTTATTTGTAGGCTCTCCATACAACAATATTCTAACAAAAAGAAAGTCTGAGCAGCCAGAAAACTTTCCATCACTTTAATTACAAAATTATTAGCCAACAAGAAAAGGTTTGAAAATTTAAAACTGTTCCAAAAATTTTACTTCCAAACATTAAAATGTTGGATAAGTTTTAAAATTATTGCTAAATTTTAATCACTGACTTAATATCGCAAGAGTTAGAACCCTTGGGTGGTCAGGAACCGATTTAAATAGATTTAAAACAGTTTTACAATTTTGACTTATCATCTTCAACAACAAAATTATTTATCTATTTATTTATCTATTAATTGATTGATTGATTGACTTACAGTATTCGCCATTAACGCCAGGATTACTCTCCAATATCTGGGCCCTTTTCATGAGCGTTTCTTAGAGAAAGCTTGTTTAATAGAGTGCTTTAATGACACTAAAATAGCACTTTATTTTTGTCTGAAAGTTTCAGTCCAAAATTCAATGTCTGAAAGTTAAAGGTTCAATATTTTTTAAATTTAAGTATCTGAAACACATGATGCATGGGAAGTCATAATTACACTCTAATTCAGTGTCAATAATTTGGTTTGGATAATCTGACAAGGAAGTAAGAATAAAGGTGAATCTTAGTATTGGAGAATTATAGCAAGTTACAAAA
This sequence comes from Hydrozoanthus tunicans, assembly GCA_026413305.1. NCBI lineage: Eukaryota > Metazoa > Cnidaria > Anthozoa > Zoantharia > Hydrozoanthidae > Hydrozoanthus > Hydrozoanthus tunicans. The sequence goes on from JAOBAT010111167.1 coordinate 5,566, forward strand.
TTAAATTTGCCTTTGCACTGTCAGTGCCCATCTTAACCCAAAAGGCAAGAAAATAATATCAAACCCTTCAGAATGAGTGAAACATGTTTTAGATGGCATACACTGATGTGCTACTTTACACTGTAGGCCTGTACAACATTCAGATAACTGTCACTGTCTTAGATATCTGGCAAACAGTTGAAATACGTGCCACAAACTTTACAAGCAGGAACAGTAACAAATAATTTTATCATTTCTTTAAGAGCAGATTTTTTTGGTTCGGGCAACAAGCTAGTTGGAAACTTGAAGCAATGAATTAGGACACAACATACCATCATTACTTTCATCTAAACCACAATTTCCATTTTCTTTTTTCTCCTCGGTCGCCATGGTAACCTCTCCTTCCTGGTCAGTGGTAGCCCCAGCAGTGTAAACAACATGGGGTAAACTCTTAGTTCCACCTTTGTGACTAAATTTTTGAGTTTCTCTCAAAATCTTCTTCCGCAGGAATGGTACAAGGAAGAAGTATACCAAGATACCGGTCAATATTGCAAGGCCAAAGGTCAATATCAAAACTCCATATAAGGGTATTTTATTGAATCTCAGGACTGAAAAAACCAAGAGATTACAAATTAATATAAGAAGAAACTCTAAGAATGTTTATCATAGGTATGATCTCATAAACTAACTTTAAGCTCAGTCTCAAGCATGGCAATTTTGCACTGGTGAGTGATACCATAGCAACTGTAACTTTACCACCAGCACAAAAATGTGGTTAATGAACTTTTACCATTTAAGTAAAAAAGTGATGGGAGCAGACTTGTATATATGCGATTTCTCCATTTGTGATTGCATCTCTACTCTACAATGTTAGCAGGTCTTTAGTTTGATATAAAATTCTTTTGATTAACTGCATCAACCTAAGACACTTAACAAAACCAACCATGGTGGATTTAACATGCAATGGATAATGAAGGTGTATCACAAGTCCTGTGCAAGAACCTCTATAAAAGATGAGTAAACTACGTTAACCCATCCTTACTAAGGAAAATTAAATGATACTTAAAACAACACTAGGCAGTGGCTCAAGGGAGGAAAATTATCAAATTTCGTGCTACTTGCTCTCAAACATTTCATAAGTAACAATCGTCTTTTTCTAGGGCAAGCCTGGTTGTTATCCCTCAAACCTTTTCTTGATTTTTATAGTAAGTTCTGAGAGAAAGTTTTAAACTTTTTTCCACAAGTTTATTTCACTTTCTTTAAACTTCTTCAAACAGCTTCTTTGCCTGTATTTAACTGTTGTCTTTCATGCAACATACTAGCTATTTCAAATTGGCTTTTTATACAGACAAACTGTTTAGTGTATATTGCTGAAATAGAAAAACAAAACAGTTACTGCTCATCAGCAGGATGCCCTCATTAAATCCATAACAATTGACTTCTGATTCAAAAAGTTATCAGCAAAGAATATTCTTAGCACTGTGAACCAATCAGAGCAAACAAAAGACGTTTGCCATTGAATTGGTAAACATTAAAAACATCATCACACAATCTATTGTACAGTCAAAGTAATGGCAGTATATGAAGTGTCTGGAATATTCACAATTGGTGTTTTTTGTACAAACTAATAAAACTATTACTTACTATGGGATCCTTTGTAGAATACTGAGAATGAGTTCACAAAGATGGCAAAAGTATAGAAAATTGGTAATGCTTTCAGACCACGCTCAAAAGATTCTTCACCCTTAAAGACAAGACAATTAACTTTAGTTAACTGTCTAACTTAATGTCACAACTGTAAGTGAAGCCCCAGTACCAACTTTTTGTTTCTTTTTACAAGAAACCACACTATATTAATGGGTTAGGCCTTCCCACATCTCACAGTCCTTTCAAAATGCAAATCTTGACCCGAGAAGCGCAATTAAGTGATTAACTACTTTCTGAGCAGTAAAAATAAAGAAACTCCTAACCACTAAAAACTAAATGTTTGCAATTTTTTATATGCAGTCGAGCAAAAATATACTCAAGCAAAATTGGTTTTATTTTGTTATTTGTTTTTTTAGAAATATTGAAAATTTGTAGCTTTTCAGCGAATTTTCACACCTCCAACTTATTTTAACCCATAAACAAAACATGTATTTTAGTCAAAAACTTCATGTATTTGCTTGTATTTCTTTTTACCACTACTGCAATTATGTTTCCTTAAAAATTATAAAAGTCCTATTGTTTGAAACACAAATAAAAAGTTATGATTTTAAAGTAGGCGATTTATTATTAACCTTTTCTTGTTAACCCAGCTAAAAGAAACAAACTAATTGGGTGTACAACTCCCACTTATTGCATTTCCGGTGTGGCTATTTTTTTAAAAATAGCAACAAACATGTGATTAGAGATGAAACTTTTGGCTGACTCTAGAAGCAAAAATAGAAGCCATTGACTAAGTCTAGCTGCCAACTTTAATGCTCAGCCAGTACATCTGTTCACCAAAAACTATTTAGTATAGTTTTATTCTTTATGTTTTCACTTGAACTTCTACTGTTTTGACCTTTGACACAAATAAAGTCTGCATCCGAAACTGAAGAACTAACTTGAAATTTCCTTGTAGAAACAGTATCTCGCAAAGAGGCAAGACAGCTCAATGTCTGAACACAATGTTGTGTTTGGTGCCACTGGACAGCAATTTCCTTCTTTATTAAAGTTTGCATTGTACCATTATCAAGAAATTTATCCCCTGGCTTCTGTTGGTTAGTGCACATAATGCATATTTCATGAACGACTTACTTGTTTGAATTCTCTTATAGACCTTAGAACCCTTTAACAAAAAAAAATACCAATTTGGTCATCACAATCCTGAAAAGTGCTGAGAAAACAGGAACATAAGAATCCATAAATGCAGACTATGAATTCAAAAACTTTCAAACTTATGGTGATCTTGTATATGAATTTTATAGAAATGACCAAAACAAACAAAATACAAGAAACTGAATTGTCTTTTGATCTGCAAGACCTGTAGTAAATAATAATATCGGCCAAGGACAGGATTTGATAAATTTGCTATCATTGAGCAGACTGGCCACATTGCAAGGGATAAATTATATTGTTTCTATAAGGCAAGTTCATTTCATTCTTTTATTTCGAACACAGTTTTTGCCTACATCAAAGGTCAGATGAAAAGTTCAAGTGAAAACAGAACGAAACTATACTAATAAATTTTTGGAGAAGATGTACTGGCATAGCATTAAAGTTGGCAGCCAGACTTGGTCAACAATTTCTTATTAAGGAAGTGTTGCACTAATGACATGTTTGTTCATAAATTTGCAACACCAGAAATGCCATTATAGTATATATTGGTGTATCAAGACCCTAATTGAACATCCTTGCTTTGTTTCTTTCAGGGTCAATAACAGGTGATCAATAAACCCTTGCTCTAAAGTCAAATTTAGTTATTCTAATGAAATGTTATTAAAACATTCTTACATTATAAACAGCGCACTTGTTTTATGTTATGTCTCGTCCTCAAAGATTGAGTGACAATTTAGATGAGGACTGCCTGGCATCTGTTGGCCCTTATATAGTTTCTTTGATTTCATTTTCCTAATCACAGCAAACTCACTGAAGTTTTTCTCATACATTTACATTTCTCACTTAGTTCTCACACACACACACTTACCTTGTTCAGGATAAACTTTCGAATAAGGACAAAAAGACTGGCACTAACAAGACCTGACATAAGCGGAGACACAACCCAGGATGCAGCTGGTAAAACAAAAGCAATAGCAGACAGTGACATAACTTAATCAATCAAAACAAATAGTTTGAAACAAATTCTCTGTTCATTTGCTCAACACTGCTTAAACACATTTTAAAAGTTCTTTATACCATATTTAGATGAATTGGTGCCCTCTCTCAAATAAGTGCCCTGATAAAAAGACCAAAAAATAAACATGCCCCTCCTGAAATAAGTGCTCCCCCCAAACAAAGTACCAGAACTGCTAAATAAATATATAGCAGATACTGACATGTACAAATTTTCTTAATACCACATTTGATGCATTAAGGCTGCATTCATTATGTATATCGATCACAGGAGGGGGGGGGGGGGTGGTGGGGGAATCTGAAAATATTTTTTGAGGTAAAAGGGGGTTCAGACATTTGTCTGATTAAATCAAGAATCAAAATGTGACTTTGTCTTATCAAAGATTTTTTATAATCTACTGTACCTCTTATTTTAATTGAGCAATAATAACTGCATTATGTTATGGATGTTTTAATTTTACCCAACTGAAAAGAGGTAAATACTTACAGTAAAATGTTAATTACATGGATTGTTTTTTCACCAATTTCAAATGCCAAATGCTGCAAACACTCTTTGGTTTTCATTCACCTTAACCTTCTCATTTAAATAGCACCTTGATTAAATTGTATTTTTACGTAGGGAGATGGAGTTCAAGGATTCACAAGGGAAATGATGACAGCCCATTTGAAAAGTCGTCGCCATATGGTTTGTCATACAAAATTGCTAATTGACTTGAAACTGGAAGACAGGTCAATGGAAAACATTTTCTTGCGAATAAGCCAAGAGTCATAACAAGGCTTGAAATACTGTTTAAAAGTGCCCACTACATCGCAAAAGAACATGTTTCTATACAAAAATATGCAAGTATTTACAAGCTTCGGGAGAAAAATCAGGTTGACCTTGGACCTCATTACAGAAATCCTAAAGCCTTCAAAACATTTTGTTTCTGCAAGGCAGATACTGATTGGGATGTAATTAAAATAAGCTGCAAAAAGCAAGGTTCTTTTCAATTTTGGCAGATGTGAGCACAGACTCAGGAATCATTGAGCAAGTGTCTGTTTTTGTCAAGTAATTTTATGTTGGAGCAGGAGGATGACCAAAACCTCAGTTTGCTGACTTAGTTGATTCTTTGAGTGGCAATGCAAAAGGTTGGTGATTAGATTTGAAAACTAAAACTGTAAGTCAAATAATTAAAGTATTTTCCAGTTGATCAATTCAAAGTGTTACCTTCCTAGAAGATGAAAATAATTTCATTGCTTTCTTGCAATAGAAGTATCAATGGTACTTATTCCCTCCCAAAAACCCTGCTGATCTTTAACTAGTTTTAGATGTGCTAGAAATAATTAACAAGGGCTTGGAGCAAGTTGAAGTCAACATTGAACATCAGAAGAAAAAGATGGTTGGCTGCAGCTAAGATGGTGCATCAGTTATGTTAGGAAAACAATCTGGTGTGGCTGAAAGACTGGAGGAAAGGGTGCACAATTACCTTGTGTCTATTCACTGTGTTGTTCTTTGCCTTGAACTTGACATTTTAGATGCAGTGAAAAGGAAATGCCACATTTAAATACATTTCAGGAAACAGTAAAAGGAATTTTCAAATATTATTACTTTCCAAAGAAGCAAAGAGAGTTGGCTTCTTGTCAGAAATGTTAGAAGAAGAAAAGGCTAATTACACTGGTCTTAAGGCAGTAAGGTGGCTGGCAAGTTGAAAAATGGAGCCATTGTTGCATTACAGACACACTATGCTGTTACTGTTGCACACCTACACTGTGTAGAAATTGCTTAAAATGGCAAGAAAGAAGATGCAGCTCAAACAAAAGGGCTTCTTAATATCAAGGTCCAGATGGATGATATCACCATCAATGAGGCTGTTTGTGGAGTTGAAAAGTCCATTGTACAGAATTGAAGAACCTGAAAAAAGATGGAGTACACCAGGGTGTCTGTAACAGTTACAATGAGCAGAGTGGCACGCTGGTGTGTGGCCAAGATCTAATAATAAAATAAGAGCTAACTTTGACACACAAAGACATCAACCCTATGTCATTTTTCCAGAGGCTACTAAACCGTTGAGCTGTTTAAAAGTGTTTGACCACAGATTTTGGCCAATAATTCGAGAGGACCTAATTTATTATGGAGGTGCTTATGTGTAAGAACACTCATTCAGAACTTTGCTCCTTTTCTTTCAGATCATGAGAAGCAAATATGTGTTTTGGGTGAGTGACTTCAATTGAAACTTGTGCATGGAAATTATGACAGTGCTTTCTCCCTGCACAGGCTCCTGTGAAAGGTCAGTTTCTGCAACAAACAAAATTAAGACCAGTCTCAGGACAACCATGCAGCAAGGAACTCTTCAGGATCTCAGTGAATGTCAGTTCTTCAACTGAGGACATCAATTGCTTTCACCCAAAGCCAGCAATCAGCATCTTCAAGGTGTTTAAGCATTGCAATGGGGAAAATGTCACAGAAGGTGAAGCATCAGAAACAATAGTAGAAGAGGAAACTCTACGGCACCACCTCCTGAACTTACTTTCAGATAATCTTAAGTAGAATAAAAACAAGAGCAATGATACACAGATTTGAAGACAAAAGTATTCAATTTTTTCCACAAGTGACTTGCACGTGATTTCTAACTCTACCCCTGCAACAGCACAAATTTCATCACCTCAACCTCCTTCTAAGAGGAATTTGACACACCATGCACCTGACTGCTCAAGGAATGGTCACAAAAAGCTGATGGTACATACTGTAGATACAGATGTGGATGGCATTTGGTACAGGGAAGTATTTACATTAAATAGCCAGACATGACATTGCCAAACCACTAGGAGAGCTCAAGGGGAGACCTTGAGCTGTGCACAAAGGTAAACATTTATTCAAGTTGTGGAGTTTCTTTTTTAATTTTATTAGCAATTAGCTTTCTTTTCTGAATAAAAAATCTTTTCAGATCATGTACATATTGTTTTTGCTCAGATTTTTGGGCAAGTAGCTTTGCAGTTTGGACAAGCAAGAAACACATTGCACTTGTCCAAATGGACAAGCCAGTTGAGAAAAAAGTTTCTTGCCCTGCTTGAGCAGATTCATGAGATATTTATTTAACGCAAGATTACAAGGCCTTAAAAACTGCTTGAAACAGGAATTTACTCTCTAACTCAAAAAGGTACTAGACTAGTTCACTTATTCTTGTAAGTGTTTCAGTTACACACATGCTGGGAATAACTTTAATTTCTAATTGTGCTATGTCATGAATGAAATGAATCAAAAAGTTCCAGCATGCACATGATTTAGATGCCTTCAGAAGCATGAAGTTGTGAAGTGGACATGAACAATGTACAGTAAACAACAAAAAATTATTTTTATGTTCATCCAATTTACTGGATGAGTAAAAAACAAATCAGATAATTAAGAAATCATTGTATTATCCGCACCTCCATATTACCCACAGCAATATCTAAATATAGAAAAATTAACATATTACCCCCGGATAATTGCCTTCAAACTATACCAACTGTAAAACTGCCCACCACATGATACTTTTGTTTTTCTCTACCCCCCCTTCCTCCCCCAAACCATTCAGCCAATCAAAATCACTTCTGGCAGCACATTTTCTTTCAAAGTGCTAAAAAATTCAAGACAATGATGACTTTTCCCTATTGAAAGGAAAAGAATAAATTTGGACAAACAGGTGTTAAATTTTTGCAACCAAATAGCAAATATTGTGTCCCTGGACACAATGACGCTCCATAGATCTATCATTGCTATCTTTAAGTTAATACTTTACCTTTTATCTATATTTATAATCTTATTTTGGCAATTTCCTTTGGTTTCAAACTGAACAGTCACCTTAATAACACTTTTATTTCATTTTGTCAGTCTAAACCTTGTTGGCTCTCTAAGTTAATAAACCAACAAAAACATAGAACTAGTTTATTGTTAATTTATAGTTGTATTAGCTGTGTTACATACCAATCAGGCCAAATGTCTTCCAGTTGACACCAGACAGGCCATGTGCAACCAAAGCAAAGCCCATTGTTGCACCAACAATGCTGTGGGTTCCAGAGACTGGCAGTTTGAAATAGGTTGCAACAATGAGCCATATGCCTGTCCCAGACAACGCACTAAGGGATCCTGCCATAGCAAGTTCTTCTGTGCCATTGAAAGAATTTATATCTATGATTCCTTTTCTGACAGTATCTGAGAAGTTAGAGAATAAAATTCATATGTTATATGACTCAAACCCCTCTTTTGGTTACTTTCAATATAGATTTGAACTCTTTCACAATGCTGCTAAACAGATAGCATTTTTCTGGTAACAAGTGGCTGGTCAGCTTTGTTAATTTGGTTATAAAGCTTGCATTTAACCCAATGTTTTCAGCATATCTGATAATCTCTAATACTTTACAATTGTGCCATTAATTTGTATGAATTCAGATGAGAATTTCCTTTGTAATTAGGCCATTTGATGATAATGGGCATGCATGCGACAATAATGCAGATTGGCTAGCTTTAAAAAGTCCTGGAAAAGCCCTGGAAAAAATGAAAATAAAGCCTTGGAAAACCCTTGAAGATTCTATAAAATTTTCTAGGGCTTAACGAAAAATTTCCAGGGCTTTTCCAGGGGTTTGCAGGGCTTCAAAAATTTTCCAGGGTTTTCCAGGATATTCAGGGCTTGTATGAACCCTGAACAATGGCTGTTCTAACGCTTCTATTCAACTGTAAATAGATAAATTTGCCTACCTGACCATTTTAAGTACATGAAATAATTAAGCTTTCAAAAAAGTGCATTCAGTGCAAACAAATTTCAAAACGTACAATGACAATTTATGATGCCACATGATTTGAAAGGACTTCAAGCAAACTTAACCATGATCATATGAATTGGAATAGGATGTGAGTTTGATCTCCTGGCTTTCAAACCATTTGAGATCACAAATACCTAATGAGTTTAAAAAGTGTTCACAGCTTTGTTGCTAAATTATAAAAATTGGCATTTTGTCTTCGCAAACTTTCCGCAAAATTTAATTTTAAAACCAATTACAAGTGTCCTAGTGGAAGTTATACAGGTCAAACTTCAATTTTCAGGCTTTCAAGCACACCCAGGTGAAAAAGTAGGACCAAAATTATTTTAAAAGTAGGACAAAAGAAGGATTTCGAGGGGAAAAGTAGGAGAAAAGTAGGACA
>JAOBAT010111178.1:0-14517 GCA_026413305.1 Hydrozoanthus tunicans
TCTACTAACTAAGGGCAACTCTTACTGAACATTACTGTGAGCCGTATATAGCGGACTATCTAAGACCCTCAATACCACAGTCATCTGTAAATCATTGTAAAGCGCCTTTGATCATATCCACATAGAAAAGAGTACCGTATAAAATCTAAACATTAGTATTATTATTATTATTAATTGTTCAACTTTATATCAACATAATTTAAGTTTATGTGATAAGGTGTATGCTTGAAGCCAGCCCAATCAGACTCATAAGATTCTCTTACCAAATAAAAGCGTTAAATAAGTCCTAAAATATTTCACTGTACTATGTCTTTTTGTATTAATATACAAGGGTTTTTCTCTTTTTTTTCTCTTTTTCACTATATCACTTAACTAGAAAGGCTAATTTTTCGAAATCTAATGAGCTTGTTGCATTTGCACACGTGCTCCTTCGAGACACAATGATTGACACCTGTTCTTTTTAGGGCACAAAACCTGCCGAGAAAATTATCTAGAAAGTTTGGAGTCTCAAAGAAAGGGTTTCCAGGACGTTTCGTACCCTGACTGTAACCCAGACGGTTCATACTCCCCTCTCCAGTGTAGGTCCTGGCCGCAGCACCGTTGCTGGTGTGTCAATCCAGATGGAACCAGAAAACCTGGAATAAAAACACCCTTGAAATTGAGTGACTGCAGTAAGTACACGTGGCAATAAAGCAAGATTATACTTTTTTTCAAGAACGTCTTGTTTTTGGACCGATCCGAATTTTCGTAAATATTTTTAGGATTTTAGCCTCAAATGTTATCGGTCATTTCTCAGATCAGCCTCAGGTGTGTTCTTAGCAAGCTTGGCCGATTTAATGCCCGATGGTCTTATATAAGAAAGAATGTGTACTACAACTTTTTGACATGCGTAACAAGAAGGCAGCAGTTCACTGGGATCCGGACTAGCTCCAACATAATTGATTTGAAGTTGTAGTTGGTCTCTGCCCCGGTCTTGGCAGATAAAAAGTGGCAAAAGCATTTACCAACCAACCTTCCTTTACTGAAGTATTGCAGCGAAAGAGATGAAGTTGATGGTCCATATGTCAGATCCAAAAAATAACCTTTCAGCCAAAGGTCACCCCGTGGTCCACAAATTTTGCAACTGATTAATTATTTACAAATTCCAGTGTGGAAGCACTAAAATAAAAATTGAGCGATGTTTTAAAAGTATCTTTTCTTGCTAGAATTCGAAATGATTTACTTCTGCAAGTATTAACTCGTTCCAGTCTTTTACTTGAGTCTCAAAATTGTTAATGAGACAAAATGTGGCCGAGCAACGCAATTTGTGCCCCTAAGAGACTGGCACGAGTAAAATTTGCATTACCAAAATTGAAGCCTGGTTCACACTTGTGAGATAAGCACAAGCAGAAGCCCAAACACAAGCACAGAAAAACCCAAGTGTCAACATGTCCGAATTAAGCATAAGAACAAACACAAGAAAAATAAACATTTTCTCCTTGTGCTTATGTCGTTTGTTTCAGCAGTGTGAACATCAGTGAAAGAGGCATAAGCATTTCGTAACCAATCCAATTTGCGCATGCGTATTTTTCATTTCCTTTTGCTTGTCTTACGTGTGTGAACATCTGTTCCTTATGCTTGCGTGCGTGTGCTTATGTCACGAGTGTGGCTTTGCACTGGGAGTCTGTTTTTATCAGCGGTACCATGAACACGAAAAGGTATTTTCAACAAGTGCTAGGTTGCTAAACTAATATGTAAACCGACCGCAATAAGTTTGATATCAAACAAGACATTGTACAATAACAAATACATCCTGGGTTCATCTCCATCTGTTTTATATCTTTGCAGTTTAGCCGACCGTGTGTGCAGATATAGCGATCGATGGACCAACCAGCAGCAATCGCTAAACCTAATAATTATACATGTAAGCTGGAAACTGAATTGTTGATATATCTTTGATGTAATAGAATGAGGTAAATAAAAGACTGAATACGAATTTAATTGTAAGCTGCCTTTATATGAGACGTTGTACTTATCAGCTCGTCAACCAAATGTATCATAACTGATTAATCTGCTACTAAACTGTGTTTATCGTGCTATATTTTGAATTAAGGAGAGGGGAGGAGAAGGAGGGAAGGGTGGAGGGTTAAGGGGGTCAAAGAGAAAGAGAAGAAGCTTACGAATGTTGCGATATCAGATCTTCTTCAAACAACCTAGAATAGGATTGGGAACTTGTTTTAGTAGGAAACTGCTTTTCAAATGCAAGTTTAGCAGTAGAATGAGTTTCAAAAGAAAACAAACCCAAGAAACTAAAGAAGACAAATAAATGTAACTGGTCGGTTTCTTAACGATGCCAAATTTTGGGTAACAAATATTTGAGCTAAATTGTTTCATAAATGAACACAACACGGCTACCGTGTTTGCAAAGGTTGATAGAAACCTCGATGGTTTCAATGGGAAAAATCTTTTGCAACCAGATTTCTGGGAAACTACCGTCTGTTTACGATTTCTTCTAACGTATCTCGTGTCTAAGCTGTGCTGTAAACATGGTAGCTGAGTTTGTTACTTGAATGAAACACAAATTTGCAAACTTTCTAAGGATTTAGAAACATATTTCACGGATATTTGTGTTAAAACCCGAACGAGCGAGTTATATTACTTTTGTGAAAACATCAAGTGAATAAGTCCCATACAAAGCACTTTCTATGTTGTGACCTGTTTATCATATAGTTAATTATATCACGAGAGTTTTCATCGAGAAAAAAGAGGAGCCTCATTGAATTGTCAGTAGTCAATGGCAATTATCAGCAAACGCAAACATACGCATTCGGTTCAGAAATGCACTTTACTTTGATTTGAACTAAACTTTAAAGTGCTGTCACGAAAATACAAAACGTTTTATCATAACAAGATTCTGTACGAAGAACTTTACTCTCTTTCTCTGAAATGAGCTGTTTACTATCCTTTGAATTCATTTAGCAGTTAAAAAATGTTAGCAAACACAAGACAAAATTATTGATTTGACAACAACACCACAAAATTTACCATCTTCAGATTAAATTAAACTTCCAAAAAGCTACGACTTACTTACTTCAAAATTATGAAAAATCTGTCCTTTTTTTCTAAAAGCTATCAATTCTGCATCCATTCTCCGTCCTTGTTCAAAAAAAGCAAGAGGAATCTTTCCTAATACTAAGACAAATGCTAATATCATCTCTTTAGGCAAAAAAGTGGGCTGCTCATGCAATAATAGCCGTTTCCACGATGGAGGACGGACAAGTCGTCTCAGTTGAATAAATCGTCTGAAGGTGAAAACGAGACGAACATGACACTGGACAAACAAGTCGTTTGAGTTTGTGCGTCTACTTGTTCGTCTCTTTGAGACGATTTTTTGTGGACGACTTAAATTCACATCTGTCGAACAAACAGTCGAACAGGGAGAATTGCACTAGCATATGGCGACATTTATCTTTTTGCATTTCGAATGTACGTGTGAAGTGAAATTATGACGGCCAACACAAGACGATTTGTTCATCTCCCATTCGCTTTAAGCCGAACAAATCGTCAGACGACTGGAGAAAGCTCGCGTTTTGTTGTTGCTGCTGAGTAAATTCTGGCTGTTCAGTGGAGGAGCAACAGTAGCGTCTTCTGGTCACTAAACCATTCTTCTTATATCTCTCTAGAAAGGGAACCGTCACAACCTGCCTTTGTAAGATCTGAGGGCCATCAAGCTCTGGGACTTTAATCTTCTTGAAGACTTTCATTGCAAGGTCTTTTTGCACTACACGTCGAACTGTACTTCTTGGGATCCTTGAGTTTCTTCAATCATCAGTCTGGTGACAGATGGTCACCAGGTTCTTCTTGACTTAAAACTAAATCTTCAATTACAGCAATGTTCTCTTCGGTTCGTGAACTACGAGTATGGCCGCTACCTTCTCTTCTTGCTACGCTTCCATTACTAGTATTATTTTCTGATTAGCTTCCTAACGCCATTCAGCAGGCAATTGGCTCGATGTCACGTAACACTGCTGTGTCACGTGACAGACGGCTCTTGAACACCCCCCCCCCCCCCAAGAAAAAGCTTTGTCCCATGTTGTTGAAAGCCCGTGCCTGAGAACCTCCTTCTTGTTGAGCGAGGGATTCTCATCAATCCTCTCCCAAACTGTCTCCATAAAAGAGGATGGTGTTTTGTCGACAACTGTTTACCGCAAACCAACCCGTACGGATCAATAGTTACAGTTCGACTCGAATCACCCCCTTATTCGTAAGTTAGGGGTCATACGAACTCTCGAGCTCAGAGCCGACTCTGTCATTAGTGATCCTGTCGATGGGGCGAAGAAAAAGGCACACATTAAGAGTTCATTAAAGGGGTGTGGATACTCAGATCGGACTTTTAAGAGCTAAGGAGAAGGAACCACGACCTGAAGGCGCGGCGGCGGGGGAACGGCGGCCGGTGAGAGCGAACGCCACAATCCCATACGTCGCGGGGGTGCCTGATAAGATCAAGGATGCACTGAAGGTCCATGGCTTTTCTACGTACGTCGTTAAAATTGTGTAACGCCTTACAGCAGAAGCTGGTGAAAGTCAAGGATCTGGTAGTTAAGGAAAAGCGGGCGAATGTCGGGTATGGTATCAAGTGTGGGGAAAGGATTGTGGAGAGTCCTACGTTAGTGAAACCATGTAGGCTCTTGGCATCAGAACAGGTCAACACAGGAAGCTCAGCTCCAATCCTATCCATAATTCGGCGTTCTACAACCACCTAAAGACCTTAGACCGCACTTTCTTCATGGCAGATGTGGTGGTCCTTGACAGCGAGAAACACTGGCACAAGAGGGGGGGGGGGATAAGGAAAGCGAGGAGAGGATCGAGAATTCCACGCTTAACAAGAAAAGGAGAGCGGGTGTATCAGGCACGGGCTTTCGACAACATGGGACAGTGCTTTGGAGGGCTCAAGAACCGTCTGTCACATGACGTACCGGTTGTAGTGTATTCGGCTCCCTGTGATATAGAGAGAGAACATGAGCCAGAAATAGGAAGGCGGTAATTAAAGTCAGTTGCAGTTTAATCTGGTTGTTTATGGTTCATTCCAGAGCCATCTAGCTTTAGAAAGGTGTTGCACCGGTATTACCTGACGACGCGGCCTTTGCCTGCTGAAGGCCGTGTAAGGCGATCGAAACATCTCATACTGTACGTTTCTCAAATTGTCCAGTAAGAGATTTAATTTATCTAATCACCTTTTTGATCGTTCTGTATTGATGATTTAATATTAAGGATTGAAGAGCAGTAAAGTTTACAAAAAATTAGCTATCGAGCCCATACCGCAGCTTGTTCTTAATATGCTCTTAAATTTTCGTTCTATGAATCCTGCAAACAAGTGAATGTTACAAGTCCTGAACGACTCTTCTAGAACTGAAAATTGTTCTATGTATCATTTCGCACGTTACAAGACTTGCCGCAGTGTTTCGGTATAAGGCTTACCCACTACTAGCTCTACGATAGATGATGCAGATGTACCCAGGACGAGTACAAGCAGCCATTTTTCCCAAAACTTTCATGCATCTATTTCTTCAACAAGCAATATTTATATACCCCGACAAGACCCGTACTACAATAGACTGATTGTAGCCGAAGTATGGCCCAGACCCCTGGCCGAGTTCCCGCCAATCGGGTCATATGACAGTTTTTGTTTTTGTTAGGAGAAGACTCGTGAGAACTGACTCCATAAAATGTTGTTTTGTTTTTGTGATTGTCGAGTTCGTACGGAAATATTCCCGACCCCCTAAAGGGCTGACAAAGTTTTACGGTAAAACGGTAAATTGTAAACTTGCACAGTCTTTCATATATTAGTAAAGCTTGTCAGAATTCACTGCCCCGAGTGGCAGCTATACTAATGTAGACTACCTGTCTCTCATGAGAAGTTTGAAGTGGCAATTGCTAACCAAGACAATTTGGCTGACGACTCTACATTGTTTGCTTCATCGCCATTGGTCAACAACCCACCAGTGTCGCAAAATGTGGTTAGCACACCAATTACTGATCCCTCCGGAACCAAATATGGCTCATTAAGTGAGACGAACGTAAGTACGAGTTAAAACCTTGTATCGTAGAGCAGCTCATACTTAGTGATAAAACAAGTAGAATTACAGAGGACATTGAAAAAGGAAGCTATTGTCGTTCTTCTGAGACTGTGAGTAAAACTGTGGATAAAACAACTGAAGCGATGCCCCCAACTTTTGCCGATGGATACGTTCTTTAATAGACTCTCTCCTCTCATAAACGGATCGACCAAGTAAAAGACAACGAGTGGAAGGGAAAAATGCATTTGAGACTCCATATCTAAAACAATAAAGTAAACACAGTAGGTGTAGGCGTGTCTGTGTAAAACACGAGTCTAAACTGGTCGACGCGTCTAATCATCTCAACAAAATCACAAAAAAGGAAACTAGTTTCATTTTTGTTTGGTGTAGTGTAGTGAAAGTATTACTTACAAGCGGTTCATTAAACCAGTTCGGTAATCCACCTTAGCTTCCAAAGTCGCGAATTGTGCTGGGACGTAGATGTAGAGTTTGTATCCTTCACACGCGTGCTGGACAGCTATGAGGTAGTTGAAACCGTGTAGTGATCACTGGATCCCAAGTTCGGTAATTGTTGTGTTCGGAAAAGAAATGTGTTTTGTTTTTATCATTTTGATTACATTGCCGCCATCAAAATCGCTTTATTTTCAAATAGTGGACGCGTTCAATGAACCCAGTTCTTTTAGAAACTGGAAAACGTGATCTTGAGTTATAGTTTTGGCTTACATGATCCGAACAACTCTCGTCGTTTCTTTTTTTCCCTTTATTCAAAGTTTCTTAAAGGACTGTTCCACGTTCTTGACAGTCAGTGAAGCTTTTGGTAAGGTGAGTTTATGAGTTTTTAAGCTTAAAAGAACCAAAAGACCTGCCGTAATCTGATTTTTTTTTACCTATTTTTCAACAAACTTTATGATTTGCATGCCTTATTCATTTCCAAGATCTTTTCAAAGTAATTACATAGTATCTTCCTGTTATAGCGTTCTTATTTTGTTTTTGTCTGTATTGTCAAGACGTTAAGGGATTTTGATAACTTATATAACTTTGTCAAGGCTGTACCTAGCCTAGTTGTCATGTGATGTCTTAGGATGCTGGATCGATACGTCGCTGTAACGGTCGGCGTAGCCTCGTTATCATGTGAAGTGTTTAAACTAAGCAGTCAAACTTTAGACTCGGCTAAATTTACAGACAGAAAAGGATAGCATCAAACTCACATTTATAAGTTAAAATCAACTTTGATGAATGAAGTGTTGCGTTTGATTTTGGCTGCACTGTTTAATAAGTTTGCGTCGTTTGTTTACTGGTATCTGACAAAGTTCTTCTCTCTCAAATCTCTAGCAAAGATCCAAGACTTGAAGAGCAGTAAGAGAAAAGTTTTACTCAGTGCCTCGCGGAAATGGGGCGTAAATGCGTTGAGGAACTAGAGTTGTTTGTGGCATGTTTTAAATTTCTAAAGAACAAACATCTTCCTGTTTTGTTCTTGTTTTGGTGATTAAAGCCATTATTAATGTAAGTTGGGACTGTTCAAGAAACAGAGCGCTTAAGTAAAGTTTTAGTTCTAACCGAACACATAGCTCTCTCTTACGCACTAATCAAGTTTATGATCTTCATGAGGTACAGATCGTTTGCGTGTTAAAAGAGTAGTCATTTATCTGATCTTCGTAAGGGATAGAGCGCGTGCGTGTTAAACACTAGTCAAGTTTCTGAACTTCGTGTGGGACAGAGCGCTTGCGTGTTAACAAACTAGTCAAGTTTCTGATCCGTGTGAGAGACAGAGCGCTGTCGTGCTAATACACTAATCAAGTTTCTGACCTTCGTCAGAGACAGAGTGCTTACGAGCTAACACACTAATCAAGTTTTTTATTTTCGTGAGAGACAGAGCGCTTGCGTGTTAATGCACCAGTCAAGTTTCTGATCAGTTCGTGAGGGGCAGAGCGCTAGTGTGTTAAAACACTAATTAAGTTTCTGAACTGTGTGAGAGACAGAACGCTTTCGTGTTAACACGCTAGCCAGGCTTCTGATCTGTGTGAGAGACAGAACGCTTGCATGTTAACACATTAGACAAGTTTCTGATCTGTGTGAGAGACAGAGGGGTCGCGTGTTGTACTAAAACACTAATCAAGTTTCTGATCTTCGTCAGAGACAGAGCGTTTGGGAGTTAACAGCTTTATCAATTTTTAGTCTCTGTGATAGACATAGCGCGTACGTGTCAGACACTAATCAACTTTCCGATCTCAGAGAGAGACAGAGCGCGTACATGTCAGACACTAATCAGTTTTCGGATCTCGCAGAGAGACAGAGCGCGTACCGTGTCAGACACTAATCAGTTTTCGGATCTCGCAGAGAGACAGAACGCGTACCGTGTCAGACACTAATCAGCTTTCGGATCTCGGAGCGAGGCAGAGCGCGTACGTGATGGACGCTAATCAATTTTCGGATCTCGGAGCGAGGCAGAGCGCGTACTTGTTAGACAATAATCAACTTTCGGATCTAAGAGAGACTAAGTGCGCACGTGTTAACTCTAATCAACTGTCTTATCGAGAGCAACAGCGCGACTGCGTACAATTCTAATTAGCTGTTTGTTCTGCGTTATAGGCGGGGCGTAAGTGCTGACTTATATCGAGTGCGTAACCTTGCGAGAGGCAGAATGCCTGTGTGTTAAAGAAGAAGGCGGTCAGGAATCCACGTTTGATACTGAAGGTCAGTGTTTTGATGTCTAGGTTGTTTTTCAAAAGAGCAAAAGGTCCGCGTTTTCTCATGAAACGTGTTTTGTGTAAATGTACTAGTTAGTTAATGTAATATGAATCTGGGAGGGTTATGTATCTACCAACAATGAACATTTTTTGTGAGCGTACTAGCTTTAGTAACGATCCGAGTAAGAACTACAGGGGTCAAATGCAATCGAATACACAAATTGTTAAATCGTTTATCTCATTGGTTAAACTTTTAAAATCAACCATTTCTTCATAAGTAAGTTATTTCTTTCTTTCCAGATCTTTCAATCATTCCCTTCAAGTTCTAACTTTTTTGTTTTTAAATTTAAGAAAAATTCCATGTGGGGAACATTACAAACCAAAACGTTTTCCTATCTTTTGTTTTGGAGCTCTGTGATTGACCAAATTTTTATAGCACAAAAGTAACATCGCTTTAAAATAGAATTTCACTGCTTTTTACTTTAAAACTATGTTGTACACTCGTTGATGTATTCTCAGTATGAAAATATAAACATTCTAGTGCGGGAAAAGCGAAATGCCGCAGAACACCCAAACCATTACTTAATATCATCTCCCGGCTCGTGCTACGTTGGAACGTTAGAATCGCCTTAAATTTTATAGTGTCAAAAAGGGCATCTTTGCTGCAAAGAAATAGTGTAGTTGAACTCTATAAAATTTATATAGACATAAATATGATCGATAGCTAAGCCTGGCGTGGCAAGTTTGGCAGTACTAGAATGAGGAACACGTAAAGGATTAAGGTGCCGCGTGAAAAAAAAATCGTTTTTTTGACTTACGTTTTAATATTTTGGTTTTATGTAGCTAAAACATAGAATAGAATCAAACTCAAAGGAGGGTGCTACAAAGTGTAATCCGCAGGTCGGACACGTGGAAGTCAAATGGCAGAAAAGCTGAAGATCCGTTTAACTGAAGCTCTTACATTTTTTGTATTTTCGCTGGCAATTTCGTAAAAGCTTTTTTGAAATTAAAAACAGCCTATATTTTTCTGAATTTTTTTTAACACTGAAAACAAATATGACTATGAGTACGGTGGCAGAGCCGAATTATGCAGACATTATCTAATTATCCAAGTTGCATAATTTTTAAAGGAGTACACTGAAATAAGACCTTTTCTATGGGTAATGAAGTTAGATATTCACATCAAACTCGTAAAATCCGTCTTTTAAGGGAAACTGATCAATAAACGTTCATCTGCTCTTGTTATTCCATGATGTTCAAGTAATGTAACGAATTGACACGTATGCCGATTTATTTGCTTTTCAAGTAACAGTTGAAAAGGTTAAATAACAAGCTGTCTTTTTGTAAAAATCGTTTTTTCAGTTTAGCACATTGTGGTTAAAAAGATTTTAAGGATTTTCTTTTATTCTTAAAAGAATATTCTGAGGTTTACGTGCTCAGTGAAGATAATTAAACTGCAGTAGAATGCCTAACGATTGACAGCATCAAATGATACACTTTAATTTTTCTAAAAAACAAACTTAATAAGAATTCTGAGGCTAAAGTCGCCAAAAAATAAGAACAAATTAAGATAAAAAAATGAGGCTGAAATAGAAATTTGTTTGAATACTTAATTAGCAAAAAATATCACATTGCCCGTGTATGTACTATAAGCAACATACTTTACACATTGAAAACTAAATATCAGTAATTTCAACTATTTGTTTAACTATTATAATGCTTAACTACAGGAAGTTTGCATTCAGTGGTGTACTCTAATCTTGTAGATCTTGCTTATGGAAATTTTTATATAGTGAGACATTAATGGAAAATAATTACAATATAAGAACATTTCAGCAATTTTACAGGTTCTTTCTGAAAAGAATTGTAAAAGTTTTGAAAGCACTTATTCAGTTCTTTTTATGTTTTTCTATTGGCGTAGTAAATTCCTATTGGCAGGCAAACCTACAAAAATACTCATGTTTTTTAACGACCAAGGTTGTTTGTTATATATTGATGTAGTTAGCGATTATCGTCGAGTGAAATTGTCAATTGGAATACCATGGGGTTTTTTTTGCTTATTTAGAGCGATTAATTTCTCTTCTGACGGCTTGCGAAGAGTTGGGAAGGGACGCCATTTTGCAATACTTGTTTACATCCGGCAGACACTATCTAGTTAACAATTATTCCATAAGCGCGCGTTGGATATGAGATGGTAAATAGCCGAAGAGGCGCTAGCGCGTTATTAAATTTAATTAGTTTTCTATACTCTTCCATACTTAAAAATAGTCAGTTTCCATATCTGGTGAACTCCGAATATGAACTGATAACCGAGATTGAATGAGCCAATCAGAACGCACGAATCGCAATATTCGAGATTGAAAATTTAATAACAACTGTTACAAAATAACCCAATTAATACGCGCGCTGTGATTGATCGAGAGCGCAGAAAAAAGTGTTCTGTAAGAGAGCACACGGAATGATTTTGAAACTAACAACCCGCCGCCATTTTTATTGCTTGCAAATAACAAGTTTTTTTTATCGTAGAAAACATATTAGCCAATGACAACATACAAAATTATAATTCAAATCTGATACCACATAAAAATGAGCTTGTTTAGGTATTAAACTTGGAATGGGAGAATTGATAAAAAATTTGAAAGTCACGAGCCGTCCGCGGCGAGTTGCTATCTATTCGACCAACGTTCCCCTCATCGTGCAATATAGTATAAATCTAGTCACTATCTATCACAACTGCAACAATCTGATTGGTTCCCTACACGCTAGCTATCTAACATACGAGCTCGCAATATCTGTCGCGATCGGTTGATACTCGGAATGACGAAGGCGAAGCCCGAGTCGTTTTATCAATAGCTGACAGAAATTAAGATCGAGTTTTCTAATTTTTTTAGTATAAATCCCTTTGAGAACAAACAACAGAACTACAATAATTTGTAATAAAAAAGTTTTAATTTCTTCAAACAATTAATGTTGATACAAGCAGTTTTCGCGTGTGGATGTGCTGGCGGGGCCGCGGCAATCTGTCGAGTGATTTTTGTTTTTAAACTGTTTATTGTTCAAAAAACTCAGCCGATAGCACTGAATTAAAAGAGAGTATTCAGTTGTCTTAGTTGAAAATCTCTGGAGAATAAGTAACAGAACCAAAATATATCGTAATGAATTTATAAAGTTGTTTTTTTTCGCATATCCATCGGCCATGTGTTAAAAATCAAGACTCGATACGAAAATATCAGTTGTTTATCAACTCAAATATTAGAACAACTCAATAACCCAACTTGAGCACGGTTAATTTGCTTGAGATGGCATTTATTTCAGTATTCTGCTGAAAAATCTCCTGTCCGAGTCCTTCAAGCCCTGCCAACTACACTGACTATTGCCCTTAAACAGACTAGGTTAATTATTACTTAACCAGAATGATAAAGTTGACATAAACACCGTTTAAAAATATATTTCTTCTTTCAACGTCTCTTTTACAACCTTTCCAAGACGCATAGCACAGTGCATCATAATGCACACGGAACATATTTTCACACTTCTCATAATAGATCTATGCTTCAACTCTGACAACAGAAGCGCGAGGTCACGCATTCTATGCGTCTAGTTAACACATTTAATGCCGCAGCTATATCACAAGGATAACTAACCAATTTTACCTTATACTTTTTTATCCAGGTGGTAGGGGAAAAAAACACATTAAATTTTCAAAGCCTAACTTTATGTAATGAAACTTTTCAAAGGTCCTTAAATGTCAGTCGGATAACAACTAACTCGGATTCCAACTCGGACTCTAACTCGGACTCGGACTCGATTCCAAACTCGGGGTTTTACGATTCCCGTGTGAAAAGGATGCGTCGATACAAACATATTTGTTTTTTTCTTACCTTCGAACTTTCTATACCATATTTAATAGCTGCCTTTGTTTTGTCTTGAACTGTTTTGTGCACAAGTAGTCGCTATGTTGGATTTCACATCACTTGATTGACAGCGATTAGGGAACCAATCAGATTACAGTATTCGTGATAGATAGTGACTTGATTTATACTCACTGTTAGAGAGATATCGAGTACGTCAGCCAATCAGATTACAGCTTTTGCAATAGATAGTTAGTTGTAAACCTATACTAATAACTTATCTTTAAAAATTGCTGGTACCAAAATTAAATTAAACGACATTTTTTTTCTTTCCTAATCTCAAACTTTCTTACTGGCTTATAAATCTCCATGGCCACAAATGGCAATATTGTTTCCTCTACAGAAAATGCTTCAAAAATCATTGAGTTTGAGTGATCTGTTGTTGGTCTTGGGTGTTCTTACGATTGCTTTGAGGCCTACTAATGCTGGTAAGTTATCTCCACGGTAGTTTCTGTTGTGACTAGTTTTTGGTTAGAAATTAAAATACTATGAATCTTTTCAACGGAATGCCAGGTCAGCCCAGAACAATGCTTTCTCAGGCCTGGGTTCGTTTTCAGCGTCAACAGCATGAAAGCAAAAAGAGATGCTTTTTGTAGCCAGAACAGACCAATCAGACTTACAGACCTTCTTATACCTTTGTGTGTCGTACATACGTCGTTTAACGTTTCATTCTTTTATGTCTTTTACTTGATAATACTATGCAAGTATTTTTAAGTAAATTCTCAGAATCTATTGAGCCCGTTTTAGTTCTTTTTTAAGTAAAGGTGTATAACTATATCAACTATTTAAAAATATTCAATTCAATTCAATTTTATTTTCTAACCACTAGGTAGTTAATAATATATAGTACTCCTTTTCAAAAAAAGGGAAATAAACAATAATGATAATAGTAATACTGTAACATATATAGAAAAAGAGTTTACGTTAACTAAAGTTGCTATACCTAGGGCAAGGTAGTCTAAAAAGAAACTGAAAGGCTTATATTTTCTAGGCTACCTTTTAATCAGTAACAAAATATGGATCTTTGAAAAAGTGGAAAAAAAGAAAAATCTCAGAGCTCAAAAGATAGCTTATCCCATTTGTCAATTTGTTTTGTATGCATCTAAATAAATAGTATAACTAATAAATTTATAAATAAAAAGACATTTACTGTTGCAATAAGTACTTTTTGAGATTAGTTTTAAAGAAATAAAAATCATGGTGTACTTTGGAGATCTGGTGGAAGAGCATTCCAAAAGGATGGGCCTTCACAGGAAGTTGTATATTTTTTTTATGTTTGTTCTACACTTGTGTGGTCTGTAATTGCTAGCACTTCTATTTGAATAACTATGTATCTCGGAGCTTTTTTGAAACATTGAATGGAAGGATCGTGGTAGCAGTTTCTTATTAAATTGAAACATAAATAAGCCAATTTGTAAGCTAAGAAGTGTATATTCGCTATATCAAGAAGATTATATTCATAAAATAGCAGTCTAGTATGGGCATATGGTTCTGATTTTGTAATTATTCTTATAATCCTTTTTTGTAATAAGCAAAGTCTATCTAAAGTACTTGGATAAGTCCCCCCCAAGCTAAGTTGCCATAGAACAGATACGGATATACCAGAGAAAAATATAGTTTTAACAATAAAGCTTGTGTTAGATAAGTACTTGACCTATAGATTATACCTATTGACTTGGAAATCTTGTTAGTAATGGCATTTACATGTTCTTTCCAATTAAGATTTTCATCAATAAGTACACCTAGGAATTTAATACTAGGTTTTTATTCTAAAATTGTTATTATTAATTCTAATACCATCTTTCTTATAGGCAACTTTCCTTTTTTTGGTCTTAAAGATCAAATAATTAGTTTTAGTAATAT